>APFE031132468.1:5337-31954 GCA_000404065.3 Pinus taeda
GCACAGGGAGAAAAAACCTGTGTTTGTGACCAAAAAATTTCCATGTGACCAAAATTGTCCCAAATTTCTTGAAATTTGGGTTGGAGGTTCTCTAAGAGGCACTATGCTGGGCCATAGAAGCTTCAGCCAAGATTCAAAGCTGATCTTTCTCTTTTGCCTCTTTTGCCTCTTTTGTTGCTTTGCTCAATTTTGCCTTCAATCTCCTTATCTGGGCCTTTGCGCTCATGTTCCGTGCCCTGTAATGATAAACCATCCTCCTCAGTATGGTTTTGTCTCGGTCAGCCTTCTCTAGTAGTCTCTCTAGGTGTATGTTGATCTGCTCGAGCCAAGACTCACGGTCTTTGTTGATCTCTTGCTCCAAGGTAGTGAGCTCGATCCTCCTTTGTTGGGCAGCTTGTCAATTCTCACGGATGTTTTGCAGCTCCATGATCTCATGCTAGTCCTCAAGCTACTTGTTTCTCTGCTCCAAATACTTGGTGATCCATTTGGACCTCTCGATATTGAGTGACAAGTCTTGGATCTCCGTGTTCTGCTCCTGAATAGTCATCCTGAGTTTGCCATTCTCCACCTCTGCATCATCATCATGAATGAGGATGAAGTCGGCCTCCTGTTCAGCTGATGGCCCCTCATCATGCATGGGCTTCTTTCCCTTGTCCTGTACCTGTGTAGTCGATGCCAGAAGCGAGGCCCCTTCCACCCCGGGTGGAGATAACACTCGCTTTGCTGCTGCAAACAAGTGCCTACTGCCTCTCTGATATGTCACGAATACTGGCATAGTCTTGGTTTCATGGTGCTCATACTAATGAGAAGGACCACCCCTCTCATGCTCTGCCTCTGATAGTACTTGTGAAGTGTTGAAGAAGTCATGGGAGATGAAGTCCTCCGAAGTAATGCCCTGCAATCCCAACTGATGATCTACCAAAATCTAGATAAGAGCAAAGTGATACACACTGTTAAGCTGCTGCTGAGGGGTCTTATGCTACATGAAGGTGTTCATCCTCTCTATGTTCCTGCATATGAAAAATGGGAGGTTCATCATCCTCACCCTGGTAAAATGCATGAGCAACCTGATGTGATAGGCATAGAGACGAGAGAACCTCCCCTCACAACTGAAGTACTTCATGATCAATTTCATGAGCGGAGCATACTCATCTTTCAAGTATCTGAATGGGAAGACTCTTGTGAGCTGACTCAAGAATCTGGCCTTAATGTAAGGCTCATAGTGTTGCCTATCCACCTTCTTCTTCTTATGCCACTGTTCTCCAACATTTGGTATGCCTGTTGCCACTAAGATAGTTTCGGGTGTCAGTATGAAGGTGACCCCGGCGAAGATAGACTGACCTCCATGTAGGTGAAGCACAAAAAGATGGGCCAACTCATGATGAAATCTGACATTAGCTACCCTTTGAAAAAATTCAAAACATGCTAGATGCTAGAAACATGACATGGCAAGAGGGCATGCTTGTAATTCAATGAGGGTAGTGGGCTCATCCCTTACATGTTTGCCACTCTTTTGATGTCTCCGGGGAACCTGTTCTTCTGAGGATGAGTCACTTTGTGTCTCCATCTCATACTCTGATGAATGTTGTGAAGCCATGACTGCTGTGTGTACTGTACTTAGGCTGCCCTTTGATGATGTTGTGAAGCTGGGTGCTCTTGTGATATCTGTCACCAAGGGGAACAATGAAAAAGGGAGTATTAGGAAGGGAGTAATATAATGGGAATAGGGGTTATGGGGAGAAGTTTGTTTATGGATATGTAGGGGGTTTGGGTATTTGGTAGGGTAGGTTTTTTGGGGTTTTGACAAGGTAGGGTTTTGGGGTGTTATGTTGACAAAAGAGTGGAGGGATAGGGGATAGGGTTTGGTAGTATTTTAGGGTAGGGATAATAGGAAAAATGAGAAAGGGAGGAGAGGGAAAATGGGAGGTGAGGGAAAAATGGTGGGTGAAAATGGAACCTTGGCCTCAATACCTCAATTATGCAACCCTAGCCACCATGGTTTTGATGGTTTTTTTTTTTGAGTGGTTGGTCTTATGATTTTTGTGGCATTCAAGCATAGCCATAAACCACCATATAATTTATAAACTTTGATGAAAAAGTCATGTCATAGAGCCTAATTGTCAATTTGATGGGCTACACGAAAAATTTGAGGTGATTTGGCACTGTTTTGGCCCTTTGTGGGTGTGCGACGCGGAAAAACCCCAGTGTGCCGCGCCCTGGGTGTGCGTCGCGCCCATTGAAAAAATACACAAAGGGTTGGATCTGTTTGCATCGCGTCCTCTGTGTGCGTCGCGCCCTCTGTGTGCGTAGCACCCCTGTGTATACGCACCGCGCTCCTAGAAACTGCCTCCAACTCACTCCAAACGTGCACGATGCACTCCTAATCACTTTGCAATGTCTCCCAATGAACTTGATTTGCACAATGCCTTTGATTTTGGTGGAAACTTGTATATAAAGACTTGGAAGTCATGGGTTGAATTTTTTCTTCTTCAAAACCCCATTTTTCTAATGTTATGTTTTGACACTTTTTCACTGACTTAAAGGAACACTAATTTTCACTTTCCCTTTGAAATTTTAGCTCAAATGATGAAATTTTCAGCACTCTTTGCAGGGATTGCATGATAGAATGTTTGGCCACGGAAACTATGACTGCATCTGAAGAAATCAACTGACGACTTTTTTGAAAATTTTATCACAAATGACATTGTTTGACTTTTCTTAAACACAGAGTTTTGAAGAAGAGTAGAAGTCTATCAAGATGGTGATGAAACTCTCTGAATCATAACTGTGTAAGGGCCTCACTCTGGCCTGCACAGCTTTGGTTGAAGACCAAATTGATGAATCCCTAGACCTAACTATCGAAAAATGACTTTTGTCCTTTAAAGGACTAGACCTTGACTGTCATGGACATTAGTGATCATCGACAAAAGACCTGAACCAGCAGGAGCCAGACATGAGGGGAATTGACTAGCATGACCTTTTCCATCAGATTATGGCATGCCCCTAGTGGAATGCAGCTGAGTGAATGGAGCAGGAAACCTAAAAATGAAATGCATAAAGAGTTTTGATCTCTGACGGAGGACTAACCAGACCGACTCTAACACCTGGAAAAATAAGCTGGTAATTATTCACCGAGAGGGAAAGTGTTGCAATATTGTAGCGCTGGACATTAGATGCAACTTTGATTTTGACAGTGGATTCTAGACTTCCTAGGAAGGAGGTGAATCCTAGTATTACTTTTGAGGGTGGACGAGTGAGCATCTAGATTCCCTTGTTGATTGATACACACATTGTATCCTTTTATTTTATGGTTGAGAAAATGTGTATATGTGTATATTATTGTAAATACTACATCGAGCTAGTTTAATTTCCACACGCAATATGTTTATTTGTCGGTTGAAGAAAATTTGCTTAAGTATATGTAGTTGTTATTGTAAATACCATAATGAGTTGTGTTATAAATCTCCAGTAAATGGTATGATTGTCATGATTCAATAGTGGTGATTGTAAATACTGCAACACATTGTATCCATGGGTTGTATGTTTTGTTTTCAATGGTCTTGTTGGTTATAGGTGTCATTGAACACCAAGGATGGTGTTTCCCTAAGGGGGAGGGTTTTGTAACAACCCTGGTCAAAAATCCATGTAAAAAAATATAAGACCAAGGTTATGGGACAAGTATTCCAAACTAAGTGGTGGGAAAAACATGTTATTGAGTGTTCATTTCGCTTATTATGGCTAAAATAATTTCACGAAGGCAATGGCAAAGGCTTTGGAAAGGAAAGAGGCATTAATTGGCATTTTATGTATGAAAAGAATTGAAATTAGGAGGAAAGGAAGGCGAAAGGTCACAGGTTGCATGTGAGGAGGAAAATGAAGGAAAATGAAGAAAATAGAGGCCTCATTGATAAAAAGGTTTATGAGGATTCGTTGGAAATATTTTTCTCTAGTTGATTAGTGAAGCTTTTGCTCTAGTTGGTCAGTGAAGCTTTTGCTCTAGTTGGTCAGTGAAGCTTCTGCTCAGGTTTGGTCAGTGTAAGATTTTTGCTCAGGCTTGATTAGTGTAAATTTTCTGTTAGTTCAATTTTGGAGCTCTCATTCTATTCTCTCTCTCTCATACTCTTGGACACTTAAGGCTTTCTTGGAGAGTATGGCATACTTGGATGCTTGAAGCAAGAAGGAAAAGGGAGAGAACGAAATCATAAGAGGACATCTGCATCTATAGCTAAAATTGGGTTTTTCTTGCGGGTACCGAGTTGCATGTATGTTTTCCTCACTAGTTTTGGCATGCATATGCATGTGGTTTATTGGTCATGTTTTGTCATTGGCATAGAGGATTGCATGGATTGATAGTGTGTTTTCCTAGCCTTTTCATTTCTAGGGTATTCATGGTGTTGTGGGTTCATTTCTTTTATTTTCTAGTTGGTTCTCATGTTATCTTTAGCTTGGGTTGAGTTACTAGTTCCTGGAAGCCTTAATTGGACAAACACTTTGGAAGCCCTGTAATAGCTTGGGTTGAGTTACTATTCTTGGAAGCCTTGGTTATAAAAACACTTTGGAAGCCCTTGGTGGGTTGAGTTACTAGTCCTAGAAGCCCTGGTTGGACAAATGCTCTCGGCCTAAAAAAGTGTCCCAAATTTTGAAGTTGTAGGCACAACACTAGGGAAAGAAATCCCCTAAAGATCCATTTCCCTTTCTATGGGAGCTTCTAGAGCCTCTCGGATGCATCCTTATCCATATCAAGGGAGCACCCAGGGATTTGATGCACTAAAACTTCAGTTGGTCTCAAAAGTCAGTTACCTGAGTGGTTAGGATGGATCCTGGGAGTTTTTTTGCTGATGTGGAAGGTCTATGTGATGTGTTTCATTAGTTCCACTTCCTTAATGGACACATAGGGAGTCGAATCATATCATAGTAAATTATCATGACATTTTTACCCCAGTTGGTCGATTACTCTGGTAGATGTGGGAGGAGGGTGTTACATCAAGGTACCACACACTCCCCATAACTATGTTGGCTGCCATGAATTCTATTAGGGTGAAGTCTAATTTGAACTATGAATCTATGCTTCACCTCCTCCTCCTCTCGAAACCTTCTTGTTATAATTCTTGTGCATACATTTTGTTGCATATTTCCCATATTCATGGAAGTGAAAACATTTTCTCAAGTCTTTTTGCTTGCCATTTTTTTGGCTAGATTCAAGTTTTCTTTGGATATTCTTCCCTTTTCCCTTCTTCCCCTTTCCAACTAATGAAAAATTATATTCATCCTCTGCTCTGGATGAAGTTCCATCTCTGGTATTTCTCTTCAACTCTTCTTGAACCAAATCGAACCATAACCTTTCCCAATTCAGTAATTTTTACCTTCTGTTCACATAGTATTGGTAGTTGTATTGGGATTTTGGGAGGCCTAGAAGAGAAAGGCTCACTAGGTCATATTCTGCAATATTCACCCTAACCCCTCCAAGATCATCTTGAACTTTTCAAAACTTGAGAGATATTGTGGAATAGTATCATATTTATGCATCCTAATGTTTTGAAGTTTATCTCTCAGGGCCATTTTTTTATGGTCACTATTATGTTGTTGACCTGCAAGAAGATACCAGAATACCAAATATGTGAAAATATACCCAGAACACAAAAAAATAAGAAATAACAGCAAGTATTTTATTATTCAGAAAGGGAAGCAATGTTCAATTGCCTCTTCGAGGGGGCAACCTCCAATAGAGCTGGGCATAATTACGAAATAAGACACGATGCTCCTCAAGGGGAGTCTCTATCCTTTATATAAGATTCATACATGCAATACCATGGGTCAATACCATGGTTCTTATTAATACCATCTATCTAATACCATGGCCCATTTGTAGCTAACTATGGTCCCTTCTTTAAATGTGGGTCAGCCACTTACAATTATTAATATGGGCTTTGTTGACTCTTTACTTAACTATAACTATGACTCAATCCTATTACATAAATAAGGGGGTTAGGGTTGGACCCTAACATGCCCTCCCCCATAAGAAGAGCCTTGTCCTCAAGGCTAAAGCTACGGAAACTGCTGAAGGATAGTGGTTGGTTCCTAGGTCACATCTTCCAGAGAGGTGTCTTTCCACTTGACGAGGACTTCCTTGATTGTGCGACTGTGCAGGTGCTATTCTCATGTGTCAAGAACCTATTTAGGTTGGAGCCAGATTGACCCTTCTTCATCCAATTCAGGTAGACTGGTTTGAATTTTGAAATGGTTCCAAATCACTTTCTTGAGGCATGAGACATGGAAGACTGGATGAATTTTTTCAGTGGGTGGCAAAGATAGCTTGTAGGCGGCTTCTCTAATGCGCTGAAGTACTTGATACGGTCCGTAGAATTTTGGAGATAATTTCTAACAACCCTTGTCTTTGAGTGATGTTTTCTTATATGGTTGCAACCTCAAAAATACCTGATCCCCTTCTTGAAATTAGCATTTTGAACGATGTTTATATACATGTTTCTTCATGCGGTTTTGAGTTTGATGGAGATTCTCTCTGAGGTGGGCCAGCATGGTTGTGAAGAAGTAGGTGAAGGAGGGAGTTGACCATAAACTACTTCATATGGAGTCATTTTGGTGGTGGCATGATAGTTGGTGTTATACCACCATTCGGCAAGAGGTAACCACTCTACCCATAGATGTTGCTTTTTTGAAGTGAAACACCTAAGGGAGGTCTTCAGACATTTGCTGACTGCTTCAGTTTGACCATTAGTTTGGGGATGATAGGAAGTACTGAGTTGTAGTTGGGTACCCTATAGCCTGAAGATTTTCTGCCAAAAGTTACTGGTTAAGATTGGGTCACAATCAGATACAATGGAAGTTGGCATGCCATGCAATTTGAAGATCTGGTCCATGAAAGATTGAGCGACCAAAGTTGGTGTAAAAGGGTGGGGTAGGGCGCAAAAATGAGCATACTTAGAAAGTTTGTCCACAACCATCATGATGATTGACTTGTTTTCCTAACTTCGGAAGAGCTGTAATGAAATCCATAGAAACCTTTGTCCAGATTGAGGTTGGGATGTGCAATGGTTGTAATGTGCCTAGGGATTTGACTGTTTCTCCTATGTGGCACTAACATATGTCGCACTCAGCTACAAAGGTAAGAATGTCCTTTTTCATGCCTGTCCAAAAGAATGAACGTTGATTGTGAGAATAAGTCTTCTGAAAACCTGAATGGCCTACAGTGGGAGATGAGTGCAACTATGTGACTCTGTCATTGTAGCGAAGAATCTCATCCTGCCAAGAGTAGCCTGTTGTGGAATTTGGATCTGCCTGCAATTGATTAATGAGTTGGGAGAGCAAGGGATGTGAAAACCATTCCTTGCGATCCTCTTCAATCCAGTCTGGAATTAGAAGGGAGATTGTGAGCAGGGTGCTTTCCTCCTCAAATTGACGTGATAACGCATTTGCTACGACATTTTCACGCCCTTTCTTGTAAATTATCTCATAATCATACCCGAGCATTTTGGTGAGCCATTTATTTTGTTGTGGTGAGGATAAGCATTATGGTAAGAAAGATTTAAGGCTTTGATGGTCTGTGCGGATTTGGAAACGCTGCCCCAATAAGTATGGTTTCCAGGTATCTACTGCATGTAAGATGGCCATCATCTCCTTCTCATAGGTAGATTGTCCCAGATTTGTCCCACTTAGTTGTTGGCTAGTGAAGGCCAAGGGTCGACCTACTAGCATTAAGATCGCCCCAATACTCGTACCTGAAGCATCACATTCAATCACAAAAGATTTGGTGAAGACGAGTAGTGCTAATATGGGAGTGGAACACATGACATGTTTGAGAGCTATAAATGCCTATTGCGCTTCATCATTCCAGAGAAATGAATTTTTCTTGAGGAGGTGAGTGAGTGGTCTAGCAATGTGACCATAATTGTGGACAAATTTGCAATAATAGCCTGTGAGACCCAAAAATCCTCTCAAGCTCTTCAAGGTCTTTGGTTGAGGCCAAACTAGCATTGCCTGGATCTTTTTGGGGTCCACCCTAACACCTTCACGCCCCACAATGTGGCCCAAATACTCAACTTCTTCCATGCCAAAAGAGCACTTGGACATCTTGACAAATAATTTATGCTTCAGGAGTAGTTGCAAGAGCAAATCTACATGCTGAAGGTGTGTGGCCCAGGTGCCATTGTAGATGAGGATGTCATCAAAGAAAACAAGGACAAATTTTCTGAGATATGGTTTGAGCAAGTGGTTCATAAGGCTTTGAAGAGTGGATGGGGCATTACAAAGACCAAATGGCATGACTAGGAACTCATAATGGCCTTCATGAGTTCGGAAAGCAGTCTTTGGAATGTCTACTTCTTTCATGCGAATTTGGTGATAGCCCAAGTGAAGGTCAAGCTTAGCAAAGAATTGAGCCCCATTTAGTTCATCCAACAAATCATCAACAACCGGGATGGGAAATTTATCTTTGACCATCAACTTGTTGAAGGCCCTGAAGTTTGGACACATATGCCATTCCCCATATTTCTTGAGCACCATGACCACAGGTGATGAATAAGGACTAATGCTAGGACGAATGATGCATGCTTCCAAGAGTTCCTTGATGATTTTTTCAATTTCATTATTTTCGGTGAACGGATATTTATATAGGCACACATTTGGTGTTTGGGCCCCTGGGACCAAAGTAATGTTGTGATCATGTTCCCCTCTCGAGGGTGGAAGCTCATGAGGCTTGTCAAAGACTAGCAGATGGTTGTTTAAGATCTGTTGCATCTCAGGATGAATATGAAGAGAAGTGGGTTCGAAGGCCTAGATGGCATTAAATTGGGCTATAACTCCATGGTGGCCCTTTCTTAACAATTTTTCCATCCTATGTGAGCTAATGATAGAGGGATCAGGCACCTAGAGTCTGTGGAGGGTATGTGTGTGGTTGTTCTATTTAAAGCTCATATATAACTCCTACAAATCCATTGTGATTGGGCCCAGTGTGCAAAGCCATTCAGCACCCAAGACAATGTCACAGCCTCCCATGTGTATGGCAAGCATGTGGGTCTTTAACTAATAATCCCCCATTTGAAGTTTAACATTTTCACAACGTCCTTCACATTTCATTGTCCCCCCATCCGCAATTTAGACCTAGAAGTTAGAGACTTCTCTGACAAAAAAATGCACTGCTTCCGCGACTCTTTGATGGATAAAGTTATGTGTACTGCCACTATCAATCAAGACTACTACAGGGCGATGCTTAATAAAACCTCTGATTTTGAGAGTTTGGTGAGAAGAAATCCCTGCCAAAGCATGAAGCGAGATAATTGGTTCTTCAGGTACATGGTCTAGCTGGTTGTCCTCATCTTCCTCCTCTAGTTCCTCAAGTGGTGGGGCTTCCTCCGATGAACTGTGATTAGTAGCATCAATTTGAAAGAATTTGGGCTCCTTGCATTTATGCCCGGGGGATTATTTCTCATAATAGTAGTAACACAACCCTTGCTTTCTTCTTTCCACCATTTCCACTAGTGACACCTTTTGAACCTTGAGTGTTTGGGTAGTGCTTTGAGCCTGGGTGGGGTGACCCTTGGCTATGAAATTTGGGTGATTGGACTGGGCCACTAATGCATGTTCTACTTCACGAGCTATCTTGCAAGCATCCAGCCATGAGGTTGGGTGTTGCAGTTAGACGTGGGATTGTATGGCTTCTTTGAGACCACTGACAAAACATTCCAAGTAGAACTGATTGTGTAGACCTCCTATGTAGAAGGCTAAGGCTTCAAAGGCTATAATATATTCGTTCATTGTTCCTGTCTATCAGAGCTTAGTAAGATGACCCAAAAAGTTAGATTCATGGTCAAAGCGATATGTAAGAGCTTTTGCGAATGTCTACCAAGTCATGGGCATTCCATAGAAATGTTGATGCCACTACCACCATTGCCATCTTTCATTGTCCAAGTACATGCTACCCACACTAAGCTGAGTCACATCATCTCTGATGTGATTCAGTGTGAAATATTTCTCCATTTGTGCTATCCATGTGACCGGATGAGAGCCATCAAATTTGTACATGTCCATCTTGGGTGGTCGCATCTGGGACTGTTGGTGGTTGCCAAAGAGGTGAAGAGAATGGCCAGACTCGCCCTCAATGTTTTCATTGAAAACATATGCCTACGTGCGTTCCTCCAACTTGCCCTTTGCGAGTGTGTAAGCTAAGGTCTTGAGCAACGATAGTACTGCGTCCTTCTTTGTTTCAAGGGTGTCGATCTTCTCATTGGCCATAGCTTGAGCTCTAGTTTGTACCATGCACCAATCCAGTGCACTTAATATTTGGGACTTCCTAAAATTTTTTATGCTAACAATTGAATGGTACCACCTTGCTCAACTCGTCGACTTGATTCTTATGGGCTAAGTCTCCTATAAGCATCTCGAGAGGGTCTTAGACTTTTTTTTTTTTTACTCTGAAAGGAGTTTTACTCCTCGCTTAGGAATACTGCAATCACTGACTCCCAGAAAAGTCAATTTTTCTCAATGTCCTGTGAGAGTCATGCCCAGGTATAGGAGCCCACACAAATAGTCAGATATGTCGACAAACCCTCAACTATAGAGTATAAGTAGGAATGTGGTAGTGATCAAAACCCTACTACTAGATCTAAATGGTGCATTTTATTGTTGTGACTTCTACAGAACCCAAACTGCTAGATCTGGATAGTGGATATGATAGATCTTATTGGTGGATCTGATAGATCTGAATGGCAGATCTAATAGATCTGAATGGAGGAATTGATTGTTGCTGCTGCGACAGAACCCCACCAGCTATATATAATCTGGCAAGGATGATACATGATCCAGAGAGAGACAAGGGAACTATGGTCTCAAGGAGTGTCAGGTGCTATAGATCACAATATCCACAAGGGTCTGATAGTAGTACTCGACCCAATATTTCAGGGCACTAACAAAGGAGGATCAACCATACCCTTAGTCTTACAACCCAACTACCCTAACATACATGCGAGTAATCTCCCCAAGTGCTGTTCCCAGTGTACTATAGTAGCAAGATGGCCGATGGTTTATCTATGGCAAGGTTTCAAGAGAGCCTAGGGGGCTTCTGATATACCCAAAGGGTACTTGGAAGACAATCTGTGCGTGGTTCCATCTAATGTGCTACTACTCAAAGGGGTACCCACAAGGGTTACAAGGGAGTCCAACAAGCATGACAACCTCTTGTATTTCCTATGTGCATGCCTCCCCAAATCCACAGGTTTATGTGCTCATTGACAAATCCTATGGTTTAAAGACATCAGAACATGTCTCTAGCCAAAAAAACAAATTTCTAAAAAATGGAGATCCCACCGGCCCTGGAAAGTTCTCTGTTACCACCTGTTATGCTCTTGACCTGCAAGAAGATACCAGGATACCAAATATGCGAAGAAATATACCCAGAACATAAAACAATAATAAATAACAACAAGTATTTTATTATTCAGAAGGGAAGCAATGTTCACTTGCCTCTTCGAGCAATAGAGCTAGGCTTAATTACAAAATAAGACACGATGCTCCTCGAGGGGAGTCTCTATCCTTTATATAGGATCCATACATGCAATACCATGGGTCAATACCATGGTTCTTATTAATACCATCTATCTAATACCATGGCCCATTTGCATCTAATTGTGGTCCCTTCTTTAAATGCAGGTCAACCACTTACAATTATTAATATGGGCTTTGTTGACTTTTTACTTAACTATAACTATGACTCGGTCCTATTACATAAATAACGGGGTTAGGGTTGGACCCTAACAGTGACTATTAATTAGAATATCTCATTCAATGTCTTCCACATAGAAAATAATGCCCATTACCATGGATATTTGAGACCACATGGTCTCTCGCACATTCCAGAAGAACTCTCCCGACCTTTGCAACATCCTTCTTCCATTAGGATAATTGTTTTTCATCCAGTTGTGGATGTCTTTAAATATCAATTTTAACATATTTGAAAACACCATTATCATCAAACATTTCTTCCATTCAATCTTTCCAAGCTATGAAATTCGAGCTACCCTCCTAGGCACACTCCGACCTTAGTTCATTGAAAGACATTCTCCCAATCCTAAAGAAAAAATGATTCACTAAAACCACAAATTTGAAATTCCTAAGAGACAAGTTTGAAATACTAGTTCTAATGTGATTTCAAGGCTCTAATACCATGTAAAATTTTTATATAAATTTCAACTACTCAAGATTTCAAATTGAAAAACAAGAGACATAATTCTACTCCATTAATTTGCAGAATGGAAATTACAATTTAGAACACCATGCATATACTTGCAACAAGAAAAACCACAAGTACACAGAGATTTCTAGGGGAACCCCACTGGGAAAAACCCCTCAAATCTCTTTTCATTAATTAGTTTGAATAGAGAAACTAGTACAATTTCTTGCTCCAAATCTGAGCACATCCTTAAAAATAATAATTGTTCTCTTTGTTGAATTGAGAAACTCTAGCAAACACTTAGCCAATTATTTGCTTCTCCAACCTCCTATTTCCTTGCACAATCCTTAAGGAAATTAGTTCCTAAAAGATAGGAATTTCCTCCTATTTTATTGTGCAATTCGCAAGGATTGATCTCTTGACTCCATGCAACAATTATACACTCAAACCAGTATTCAACTCATGTTACATTTCCTTGTCATCTCCCCTTCAACTAAGGAATTCAAATGCCATGCATGCATTAGCTATTTTTGGCTAATTAATTAGTTAACTAAAATATTTTTATGTTATACTATTTTCCCACTACACAATTGACCTTCAACTGACTCTATCAATATTTAGAGGTTATTTAACTGAATACAATTGAAAATAACTGAAGTAGATTTCTAAAATTGAGCAATCACACATGCATAACTCAATTCCAAGCCCTCTAACTTGAATTTAATGAGCCAACTAAGTAACAAGAGTCATGTCACACTAGTTAATTGCCTCCAAGTTGTCATGTCGATGTGGAAATTTTATTTACTCAATTTGACTAAGGCTAAAGTCAAATTGAGCCTTTCTTGCTACATTTTTAATATAACCAACCAAATTGGATGGCTAAGATCCACTCAAATCTACAATGGATATTATATTCAAGCTTAGAGTTGATCAATGGTTAATGTCATCACTTGATTTTGAATGATCCAATAGCTTAGAATAAATTAGGGCTTATAAATGCTCCAAAGTCTTTCATATTTGCAGAAGCAGGGACATTTGGGAACCAATCATGAGGATTGGCAGGAAGAAAATACTAGCAGTGCATATGGAAGCAGGTCTTAGAAAATGTACAATATGGATAGATATTATATAATGAAGAGGGGAATACTCTTGGATACACTTGAGAGGAGGGCTAGCACTCATGGATTTTATTCTAGTTATTCTTCTGGGAGACATCATCATGATCACCATCAATATCCTTATAAGAGAAGTGAAAGGGTGTACTAAGGTGGTGTTATTAGCTTTTCCAACAGCCTGTAGGAAATCCACACTCACTAGTTCACTCGGCACAAGCGGCAAGCCCATCTTCTCTATGGCATTTACCTAGCATGACCTTGCTACGTGGACCTCCTCATGCATGTATGCTTACCTCTATCTACCAACCTCTACCCACCCCTAGCTACCTTCATAAAATTCTACCTAGCTCCCTCTCCACTTTATTCGCTAACCCAACCAAGAGAATTGATATAATCCCATCTCTACAAGATAGGCTAGTTGGTCTAATCACTGGGCTGGTTACTATACCCTAGCTGATCATGCCTGCTATACCTCACATACTTTAACTAGTTGCTTTCTGGGTTGCTAAACCTACTACTGTGATACTTACTACGAGTGATACTTTGAATGGTACTAATCCTACCTACAACCAATCTATAAAAGCTATCTAGCCATACAAGCTACTATACATCCTATCACCCACACAATAATACATACCCATCGAAAGAGAACTCACCTGACAAGCTAGACTGATCCCAATGAATTAACCATACAAGTTAGGTAGACTTAACTAGCCCTACATCCCTGCTAGTTAACCCCAGAACCCTAACCTACTAAATCAGGAAGGGTGAGGAAGGATGACTTGGTTGGTTATATAGTTTTATGGCTGTCTCTCTGTCTAAATGGGAAAATGAAAGAAGTAGTTGATTAGGTTCTGAACCATCGTAGCGGTAGGAGAGCTTGCCTTATGACTTTCCTTACTATCAAGGTAGGAGAGCTTGCCTCATGACTTGCCTTAATCAAGGTTAGGTTGCTT
Source organism: Pinus taeda (assembly GCA_000404065.3). NCBI lineage: Eukaryota > Viridiplantae > Streptophyta > Pinopsida > Pinales > Pinaceae > Pinus > Pinus taeda. The sequence goes on from APFE031132468.1 coordinate 19,590, forward strand.
GCCTCATGACTTTAAGGGATCATTACTTGCCTCATGACTTGCCTTTATAATAGAGGAACACTATTTGGATGGAAATATTCTTTCTTTGGTGTCCTACTATGCCCGAATACCTTCAAAGATAGGGCCTTATGTAAAGGTAAGGTTCTATTCCTTGGTAAGGTAAGGTTCTATTGAGAAACACTTTTTGCTTCCATCTCACCCATTGAAGCCACTTCACACCACACCAGATTCCCATCAATCAATCACTTAGTACTTTGATTTTCTTAGTACAAGATTGATAATAAAGAAGTCGTGTGCTTGCTTTGTTGATGCTGCTAGATTTGTTGTTAGTCTTTCTTACTCACTAGACATGCAAGCTTGCATTCAAGGAAGGCAAAGGATTACTTGACCAAAGGGAGAGGAAGACGCTTGTTCGACCAAAAGGAGGGCAAAGAATATATGGCAGATGAAAAGACTGCATATAGTGGCATTCAAAAGGTCAGTTATGGTACATTCAACAAACTGCCCATTGTGGGGTTAATAGTGGAAGCCGATAGTAGCCTAGTAGGTTCCTTGTTAATTGTCGGAATTTCGAACAGGGTTATGGCTATGGAAAGAGAAAGGATTCCACATGAAATGCCTTTTTAATGGACTCTGCAATAAGCTTTGGCTTTGGGTAAACAAGTTTCACCTTTCAAACAAGAAAGGATGCCAGTGGAACTGTAACTTGTTCACAGTCAACAAGGTAATGACTATCAGTGGAGTACTTCTCACGTATGTTACGACTACTATGGGACTAGGGGCCTTAGAGGTACTCACACTCATTCAATGGAAACAAGGATGGAAACACTTGGAAACAAGGTTGGACCAACTCTTGAAATTCATTTCATTCCACAGTGTAGTAACTTCTCTATTATCGAATAGAGGAAAACTGAACATTCTTTATCTTTATCAATCCTTAATCATATAGGTTTAGTTTCTCTTGCACATATATGAAACAACCAAAATATCTTTTAATGAGACCTAGCAAGCAGAAATAGGATGAATTTCTTTAACAACTATATCCAACAGAGAATAGTGCGGTCCCTCCTTAAAAGATAGGTAGGTTGGCTAAAACTAGTTCCATGGATGTTGGTCAAGGGATAAACCTATCTTTAGTAGTTAACATTTTTTTGCATTTCAGGTATACAGTTAGGTAGGCCAGTACTTTTTATATTAATTCAAGAAAGCCAAGACTTCTACTTTTGATGGTGATTTTACTGAGCCAGTAGATGTAGAAGTGTGGTTGAATGGGATGAGTTTGAAAGACTCTTAAAAAAGAAGTGCCTGTATGAGAGGTATCATGATGGAAAGGGAAAGGAATTATATGTGCTCAAGATGAGAAAGAAAGGATTCAAAGGTTCATCGGTGGGTTTCTAGTAACATTCCAAGATTGGATTGAATATGATGAGCCTTGAACATTGGAAGAAACCATCAAAAAATTGAAGTATTATGATGAACAATAAAAGTACAAGCCTGAAATCAAGTGTGACTAGAAGGGTAACGAGAAGACTAAAGGAAAAGGGTTTGAGAAGCGAGGAAGATCTATGGATGTAGGTGATAAGGAACATGTGGTATCCCATAAGAATTTCAATGCAACTGAGAGAGGACATGGGTCTAAACCTAAGGAGAAAAAGAACAAAGGTGATGGAAGGAAACCTTTGAGGTGTTGGACTTGTGGTGGAGATCATCGTAGGAGGGATTTTCCCTCACATCATGGTGGCAGAGCCTCTATGCATCTTGGAGAAGAATCAGCTCATGCTTTGGGACCGAGAAATTGAGCAAGTTAAAGTGCATGGAAGCACTTTGGGGCTGAGGAAGCTACATGGAATATGGTTTATTAGATGCAGGCATAATAGTTGGTTTCTAGTTATAGCTAGTTTCATGAAAGGAATTAAAATCCCTTGGGAGATGATATGTGCATGTTTTTAGTTGTAGGGAAACATGTCAGGTACAACAGGGTAAGGCAATTGTTATATTTTTATATTTATTAATGCACTGACAATTGTGTATTTATGGTAGTATGATGCAAGGAATTGCATGAAGAAAGAGATTGCCATAGATCTTAAGGAAGGCTATGGCTGAGCTTTCTCTCATGAACCCTTGGAAGCACTGGGAAACCATGGCGATTGTGTCATGGTGTCTAATGAAAGTTTTTTTTCTCTTAGTGTTTTGTGATTTTTTTGTGCTTGATTTGCAATTTTAGCTATGATTGGTGCATGGCCATGCCACTTTGTTTGTGTCGTTGTACAATTGTTTGTTTTTCCTTGTTTTCTTTATCTTTCATTATTTTTCTTTCATACGTGTTTTGAGGGTCTTCAAAATTGGTTGGGGAAAGGGGAAAGTTAATGGAGCTCTGGCAGATCTCAATGAAACCCAATAGGAAATATAACTCCCGGATGAAGCCCAACGCATGAATAAAATACAATTGAAGGCTAGAACTTGATAGCCAATTGGGCTAATTGGGTCAACTGGCTTAAACGGATGGTGGTAGGATAGTCATGAGAACACAGGTACTTTTTTTGTGATCATTATTATGCTAATGTTTTGTTGTTAGAATTACAACAACCCTCTTTTTATTTTTTATACAAGGAAAAAATCAAAGGCCCCTATATAATATTTTCTTGTTTTCCCTAAAAATATCAAAATCTTTTGAAAAAATAAGAAAAAACAAAAAATAACTTAATAAGTGGAGGTTGAATTTATATTTTTCATGAATAATTCACATTTCAATCTTGACTCTCTGACCTCTTGGCTAAAATATTGGACCAACTTCCAATCTCTTCAATCATTTTTTAATCCTTACCACCTAAACCTTTGACCTGCCAACTATCTAACCATTCAACTTTTTAGTATCACTTGACTCCTATCTAGTCAGGGTCGGAGGAAGGTAAAACTGATTGAGAAAATAAATAACCACCCAAGTTCCCGACCTCCCAACTTCTCAACTACTCGATCATCTAAATAAAATATTTTTTTTATCGATTTGAGTATATTTTTGTTTTTTATTGATTTATAATAAATTTAAATGAAATTTGATTTTCTATTGCTTCATGCTTAAATGATTTTTATAGATCTAGATATCAAAATTCTCCTACATGTTGGATGTGGAGCATGATTGTTCGAAGGTCTTTTGTTTCAACAAGATGGATACCCCAAGAAGTTTGTACACCCCTCCACATGGGGGGGACTTGTCCCTCCATGGGGGTCTAGGGGGGGGGCCAATCCCCTCCCTCAGTTGGGGGGTCCGGGGGCCAGTGGTCCCCCGGCAGGGGTTCGGGGGCAGTGCCCCTGAAGCTAAAAAAAGATGTAAATTTGCCTTGTAAAAGTATAGTAATTTCTAGTCAATCTGGGCCGTTCATTAGGCGGATGATCTGACAGTAGAACTTATGTTTAGTTTAGGGTTTTTTCCCTAGAAGGCAACCCCTCTCTTTGTATGAGGGCATTATATTTGAGGCTGTGTAATAGATGTGTATTCTCTGAGCGAGAAACATAGAGGTGAGACTGTGAGAGAAAATAGATGATATTACAGCAGATTTGATGTAGGTTGTGTCTCTTCATTTTGCTGGATAATAGAAAGGAAGGACTGGTTGTTCGGGGTGGACGTAGCCCAAACTGGGTGAATTACGTATATCTGTGTCTCTCTTATTTTATGCATTTTCTGTGTTTATATTTCTACAATATTTTATGTGTTCCATTGCTTTGTAATATATAATTTTCTAACAATTGGTATCAGAGCCGAAGGTCTATTTGGCTGATAAACTCACAGGAAAGAAGGGTTCCTTGTTCGAGTGGGAGAAATGGAGGAAGATGGTAAGTTTAGGGTCAAGAAATTCAATGGCCAAAATTTCTCACTGTGGAAGATGCAGATGGAATATTATCTGTATCAAAAAGATATATACCTACCATTGGGCGGAAAAACAAATATGTCGACGGGTATGATAGATGAAGAATGGAACCTTCTTGATAGAAAGGCACTCGAAACAGTACAGTTGTGCCTCGCAACGTCAGTCGTCTTCAACATTTTGAAGGAAACAACGATAGAGGGTTTGATTAAGGTGTTGGAGAAACTATATGGAAAACACTTGACCTCAAACAGGGTATTTCTTATGAAACAATTATTTAATATGAAGATGTCAGAAGGTAGATCTATTACAAAGCATTTAAATGATTTTAATATTGTTACAAGTTAGTTATGTTCTGTAGGGGTAAAATTTTATGATGAAGTTATAGCTCTATTATTCTTGTGCTCATTGCTAGAAAGTTGGAATGGTTTAGTAATGACCATTAGTAACTGTTTCTGGATCTAGTACTTTAAAGTTTGATGATGTTGTTGCTGCTATCCTTAGCGAGGAAATGCGACAGAAAAGCTCCGATGAGACATCGGGTAATGATTTGAGTGCAGAGTCTAGGGGAAGAAAAATGGAAAGAGGAAAGAGCTCAGGATATTGTGGTAAATCAAGGAAAGGCATATCCAAGTCTAGATCGGGGATAGTGTGTTGGAAATGCGGAAAGAAAGGACACCTAAAGAAAGACTGTAGATCTCGGAAGGGAAAAGAAGGAAATGCACAACAAGAAAACAATCATGAAGCAAATGTGATAGGTGAGGTGTTACAAGATGCTTTGGTTCTTTCTTTCGAAAATATTACTGATTCTTAGGTGGTAGACTCAGGGGCCTCATTCCATGCCACACCTGATAAGAAATACTTTCATGAATATGTTCAAGGAGATTTTGGACAAGTTTGTTTGGGTGATGATAAACCCTGTAAGATTGTTGGAATGGGTAAGGTTCTTGTAAAACAACAGAATGGAAACCAATGGTTACTAAAGGAGGTAAGGCATGTTCTAGATCTAAAGAAAAATCTAATTTCAACAGGGTAGTTAGGCGGTGAAGGTTGTGTGACAACTTTCATAGATAAAGCTTGGAATGTCACCAAAGGAGCCCTGGTAATAGCAAAAGGCGAAAAGGTTGGTACATTGTATTCATGCAATGGTATTTCTAACTCTATTAATGCTTTAACTTCCAAAGGAGCAGATGTAGCATTATGGCATCATAGGCTTGGACACATTAGTGAAAAGGGGATGAAGATTCTTCACTCAAGGAATTTGTTGCCGGGTTTGAAGAACGTTGATTTGGACTTCTGTGAGAATTGCATTTATGGAAAACAGAAGAGAGTCAGATTTCTTAGAGTTGGGAAAGAAAAGAAGAGCGAAAATTTAGAGCTTGTGCATACAGATGTATGGGTACCTGCCCTCAGGTATCATCTCTCAGTGGCTCTCATTATTATGTTACTTTTATTGATGAGGCAACTAGAAAAACTTGGATTTATTGTATTAAGAATAAATCTGATGTATTTGATGCTTTCAAGAAATGGAAAGATTTGGTTGATATTGAGACATGAAAGAAATTGAAGTGTCTTAGATCAGACAATGGAGGTGAATATTGCAACAAAAAGTTTGATAGGTACTGTTTAGAGCATGGAATTTGTAGAGAGAAGATAGTTCCAAGAACACCACAAGAAAATGGTGTGTCAGAAAGAATGAACAAAACAATCATGGAGCGTGCAAGGTGCATGAGATTGCATGCAGGATTGCCTTTACAATTTTGGGCAAATGCTATAGATACTTCTGTTTATCTAATAAATAGAGGGCCTTCAAGTTCCTTGGATGGTGGTGTTCCAAAGGAAGCACAGATAGGTAAAAAGGTAAACTACTCCTTTTTAAAGCCTTTTGGTTGTGAGGCCTTTGTCCATATTGATAAAGAAAATAGAACAAAGCTTGAGGCAAAGTCAAAGAAATGTACCTTTATTGGATATGGTGTTAATGATTTTGGTTATCGCTTATATGATTATGAAAATCACAAAAATCATTAGGAGCAGAGATGTAATATTCAATGAAAAGTTCTTGTATAAGAATCAGTTGCAGGAAAAGAAATAGGAAAAAGAAAACAAGGAATACGCAGTCCTTGATGAGATCACTGAAAAAGTAAAGGTGCATGAAACATGATAAATAATCAACAACCACAACAACAACAACCATCACAACTACAACAGGCACCCCAAACACCTGCAAGTGGTGTTAGAAGATCTACCAGGATAAGTAGACCCCCTGAACGATACTCTCCTTCATTATATTATTTATTGTTGACTGATTCCGGTGAACCCGAATGTTATGAAGAAGCAATGCAGGTTGAAAGCAGGAAGAAATGGGAGGTAGCCATGGAAGAAGAGATGGACTCCTTAATGCATAACCAGACTTGGGATTTAGTCAGGTTGCCTGCAGGAAAAACTACATTGAAGAATAAATGGGTTTACAGGTTGAAGGAAGAAGATGGAGGAAAACAGAGGTACGAAGCTAGACTTGTGGTGAAGGGGTTTGCACAGAAGAAAGGTATTGATTTTGATGAAATATTTTCTCCTGTTGTTAAAATGACTTCAATCAGAACTATTTTAAGTCTAGTGGCAGTTGAAGATTTGATTTGCATCTTGAGCAGTTAGATGTAAAGACAACCTTTCTCCAAGGGGATTTGGAGGAAGAGATATATATGCAGCAGCCACAAGGATATGAAGTGAAAGGGAAGGAGAAACTTGTGTGCAGGTTGAAGAAGAGCTTGTATGGGTTAAAACAGGCTCCAAGGCAGTGGTATCTAAATTTGACAAGTTTATGTCTGAACAAGGTTATACTAGATGTCACTCTGATCATTGTGTTTATCTGAAAAAGAAAAATGATGGCAGCTATATTATATTGTTATTGTATGTAGATGACATGCTTGTTGTAGGGTCTAACATGCAGGAAATAAATGTGCTCAAAAGAAAATTGGCAAATTCATTTGCCAATGAAGGATTTGGGAGCTGCAAAACAAATCCTTGGTATGAGAATAACTAGAGACATGAAAAATCGTAAATTAACATTGTCTCAGAATGAGTGCATACAAAAGGTGTTGAAAAGATTTAATATGCACAATGCAAAACCAGTTAGTACACATTTTGCTAGCCATTTCAAACTTAGTAAGGAAATGTGCCCAAAGACCCAAGAAGACATGGATTATATGTCTAGAGTTCCATATGCATTAGCAGTTGGAAGCTTAATGTATGCAATGGTCTGCAAAAGGCCTGATATTGCACATGTAGTGGGAGTTGTAAGCAAGTACATGAACAATCCACGAAAGGAACATTGGATGGCAGTGAAATGGATTCTCAGATATTTGAAAGGTACCACAGATCAAGCATTATGCTTTGGTGGTTCAAACATTTCTCTACAGGGATATGTTGATGCAGATATGGCAGGTGACAGAGATAACAGGAAGAGCACTACAGGATATGTATTCACTGTTGGTGGAACAGCTGTCAGTTGGGTTTCAAAAATCCAAAGTGTTGTTGCACTTTCAACAACAGAAGCAGAGTATGTTGCTGCTACAGAGGCTAGTAAAGAAATGATCTGGTTACAAAGGTTTATGGGTGAATTGGGTAAGGAGCATGATAAGGGCACGTTATACAGTGATAGCCAAAGTGCCATTCATCTTGCAAAGAACTCAGCATTTCATTCCAGGATTAAACACATACAGCTCAAGTACCATTTCATACGATCAGTGTTGGAAGATGGACAGTTGAAGCTGGAAAAGATACACACTAGCCAGAATCCTGCAGATATGCTAACAAAAGTTGTAACCAGGGAGAAACTGAGAACATGCTCAGTTTCAATTGGTCTTCAAGGATGACGATGAAGATGAGAAACAGTCAGGTCCAAGAGAGGAGTCATTGTCCAGCAAATGAAGCAGCGATGGTGTTGCTACAATCATTCTCCAAGTGGGAGATTGTTATGTGTGGAGCATGATTGTTCAGAGGTCTTTGTTTCAGCCGGATGTATACCCCAGGAAGTTTTGTACCCCCGTCCACGCGGGGGGGTGCGGGGGGGACTTGTCCCCTTACGGGGGTCCGGGGCCCGATCCCCGAGGCTGGGGGTCCGGGGGCCAGCGATCCCCCCGGCTGGGGGGTCCGGGGGCCAGCGATCCCCCGGCGGGGGCTCGGGGGCAGCACCCCCGAAGCTAAAAACAGATGTAAATTTGCCTTGTAAAAGTATAGTAATTTCTAGTCAATCTGGGTCGTTCATTAGGCCGATGATATGATGGTAGAACTTATGTTTAGTTTAGGGTTTTTTGCCCTAGAAGGCAACCCCTCTCTTTGTATGAGGGCATTGTATTTGAGGCTGTGAGATAGATGTGTATTCGATGTGAGAGAGAAACAGAGAGGTGAGAATGTGAGAGAAAACAGAGGATATTACAGCAGATTTGTTGTAGGTTGTGTCTCTTCATTTTGCTGGATAATAGAAAGGAAGGACTGGCTGTTCGAGGTGGACGTAGCCCAAACTGGGTGAACCACGTATATCTGTGTCTCTCTTGTTTTTTGTGTTTTCTGTGTTTATATTTCTGCAATATTTTATGTGTTCCATTGCTCCGTAATATTTAATTTCCTAACAAACCTTCCTATCAAAAACCTTATACTCCTATAGGCTCTCAAAAGCTAAAAACTATGTATCAGCAGGAAAGTCCTCAAATGAAGTATGGTCCTCAAATGAAATATGCTTATGGGATTGGTAATATTACGGCCACCAATTCCTATTCAAACACAATAGGGACCTTACCCGAAGCCATAGATGTAGGTGTCCTATATGCAGCCACATCCGAAGGTGTCCTATCTGCAACCACATTTGTAGATGTCCTACCCACAGCCATAGCTACAAGTGTCTTACCCACAGCCACAACTGTATGTTTCTTACTAATCCCAAGAGGGACTTTATCAGCAGCCACGAAAACACATCCCTATTCAACCCCAACAAGGGCCTTACTCACAGCTGCAACAATAGATTTCTTACCAATCCCAACAAGGATCTTACCAACAATCATTGCTATAGTCGCAACAGATGCAACAAGGAACTTACCAACAATAGTATGGTCAATTTTCTTCACAAAATCCATACGTCCAATATGGTCACTAGACTCAGTATGGTCAACCTCTTTATGGTCAACCTCCATATGGTCAACCTCCCTATGTTCAAGCGCCTTATGGACAAAATACACCAGAATGGGGGCAGACGCAAAATCCGCAAGGCTGGAATACTGAGTTTGGCATGTACAAGAGACCCTGTACTCCATACGACCCACAACTTCCATTTTTGGCGATGTTGGAATTATCAGATGTGTCAAGGCTTATGAATGACCCAATACTTTACTCACAACATTGACCTCCAATACCAACCAAAATTCCTGTTGGTGGCCCCAAATTAGAAGGTAAATCTAGAGAAGACCCCTAAGCACACATTATGAATTTTCACCTTTAGTGTTTCTCTAACTCTTGGGTAGATGATTTAGTCTAGTTTCTTCATTCCCAGTGCACTTTGATGCTTGCTACTGCTAAATGGTACAACGAGCTCCCTCAAGGTTCCTTTCAAGACTTTAATACTTTAGCCATGGCTTTCCTCACCCATTTCCAATTGCTTGTCTAGTATGAGACTAGAACCCATCTCTTAACATCTTTGCAACAATCAACTTCCACTCATATCTCCAACTATATCCGTGAATGGAGACGTACACATCATCTCATCAAATTTGAAATTCTAGATCATCTTTTGACTGAATGGTTTACCAAATCATTCATCCATCCTATCGCTAAAGACATAGCCATGGGTGGTTGTGTAACTGAGGAACAAGCCATCATCCATGCCTAGTATTTGGATCTTACCTATTCACAATCTGACACATTGTATGGATTCTTACGTGGTGCTCAGTGGGCTTCAACTAGTCCTGCATCTTCCACACCCAAAGATACACCACCCATCGATGGTATCATTGGATCTGTGGCCCAATAGTCTAGTAATGCCTCGACTGCTTCTATGAAATCTAAATCCAATCAGGCCACTGCAACCTCCAATAATATAGATAACCCTAAGAATCATAGTAAAGCCTTAGAGGTAAATGTTGTCTAGTCTACTGCAGTAGATAACTCCTCGAAATGTAAGAAGGGTAAAGGAAAATCTAAACAAGATAACCCTAAACGTGATTCCAAAAAACCATCAGTTGATGACACACCCAAGCGAAAGCCTAAATATCCTTGCCTTATTTGTGATGAAGATCATTACACTCAGGATTGCCCCCGACGTGCTGAAGTGTGTCATATTTTTAAGGGAACTACAAGGACATCAACTGTTTGATTTGCGCAATGCGCAATCTACGCTGACTATTGAGTGTTGGAATTGTACAATGCGTAATTCTAGTTGGAATTGACTGCAGGCTTGGTGACTGTATTGTGCAATTCTATGGGGGAGCAGTCACTGTCCCTCATAAATGCACAAATAAATCCTGGAGGACAGGCACTCGGAATAAATGCACATTTATGGAGAGGAACACAGAGCCTTCCTTCTCCGGAGGCAGAGTTCGGGCGAAGGTTGGCCAGACTTGTTGACGGGCAACTGAAAATGACACCAAATGGAACAACAAAACTACATGCATGTGGGTGAAGTGAGTCGTCGAGGCGGCGACCGTTCATGCAAAACAGTTTCATGCATATGACAGCAATGAGATAGAAACAAAAATTGAAATGGTCCTAGAATAAGGTAGCATGCATGTAAACGACAATAAGCATTCAAAGAAATCAAGAAAACAACACTCACACAAGCGAAAACACAAAAAGTGACAAAAATGTAGAAAAAGACAAGTTGAGACCACTTACCTGTGAATAGCTGAGCCAGATGTGTGAAAGAGTCCTGGATGTGTTGTGGGATGTCAGAGATCCAAGATCTATGTGAAAGAATGAGTTGTGATGTGTCGAATAAATAATTTTTGGCTTATGGCGAGCATGCCACAAATCTAGGAAAAAGCGACACTAGGATGGAAGATTTTAAAATGATCTTTATGTGTAATCTCTAACTACTAAAAGTAGATCCCTCAATCAAGGGATTCTTTTGGATGTTGCCTTTTACTATTCCAGGAAAAAGCAAGCCATGCATGAAAGTTAAGTTCCCTTTGTCTCAGGTGGAACTCGTCAAAGCATCTGCATATGCTAGAGGCTACTCAACTGCTGGGAGAAAATGTGCATTTCTGGATGGTATCTGGGTTGGCTTCCTAGGAGATTTGCGCAATTTCTGGGCAGAGAAGCTGACTACTGCCCAATATTACATAATTCCTGGGTTGAGCACCCTGCTAAGAAGAATTGCCCAATTTTCTGGATGAAACATGACTAGAAGAATTGTGCAATTCTGGAGCCCAGCAAGCTTGCAGATAGAATTACACAATTTCTGGAGGAGAGGCTAGTTTCCCTCTAGAATTACACAATTTCTTGAGGGAGATGCTCAACCTGCAACTGGACAATGTCCAGAGGAATAGTCTGTGAGGGGAATTTATCAAGCTTTGATAGACAGACTATTTTTCTGCAAGAAAATCACTGAATCTTGTGTACTTGATGAAGCAATACATGTTGCTGGGAAATGTTGGTAGAGAGGCTCCAAAACGAAGCTAAGGGAAAATTTTTGAGGGTGGTTGTAGCCGCTACAACAAGTATCTCGTAGATGAATCAATAAGCATGATCTAATCTAAATTGATGGCTAAGATCATTTTGACTCCATCAAGTTACTTTTCCAGAAGTATCTAGAGGAAAATCAAATTACCCCAATTAACACTGATTAATTAATCTATTTTCCTAACTTAGACTTAGGAAAACTTAACTAATTTTTTAATTAAATCTAATAAATGCATTTTCTCATGAAACCAATTTTGGGTATTAGCTAAAATGTGTTCTCTACCTACAAAGACGCAATGTGAGAGCAAAACACATGCCCAAGCTACACCAACTAACATGGGGCACTAGGAATTCATCAGAGGAATAGTAAGGGGGTGAAACCAAGGCATGGTTCCTGGGTCAAGTTAGCTTTTACTGATATAATATTCCTAAGAGCAACTTTATGAGTTGATATTAATGTATATCATAATATTATAATATATTTTAAAATAATAATATTTATACTAAGCTATAAATAAAAGGTAAATGGATGGTAATGGGTATTCATCCTTTCTTTCCATCAAAGACTACTAAGGGATGATTATGGTGCTCGTTCTAGGGAGAACCAAAGGATCCCTAGCTATTGTACCAATATGACCCCATGTGGGTCTTAGAATGAATGCACTTCTCCTTCGGATTGCTTAGGGAATATTAGAGCCCCAAAGGGAGAAGTGTAGGGACAAATGTCCCTGTGTCAATATGGAGGGTTCTTGGATACCCTTATGGGTAACAAGAACTCATAGAAGCCATATGAATTTGAGACATCCATAGCTAGCCGAGTTGGAATCCCATGGAAAG
>APFE031132488.1:0-11535 GCA_000404065.3 Pinus taeda
AACTCATCCTGATCTCCTTAATTAAGGGATAAATTCCTCAATCAAAGGGATAATTGTTGCATGTCTTCACATAGACTTCATGTTTGATTTTCTCCAACTAATTAACTCAAGATGAATTAATTAATTATTTTACAAACATCTACTGATCTCAAATTCTAATTTTAATTTAGGGACTAATTAAAATTGGAATGTATCGCGAAATATTATTTATAGCAATGCTACTTTTGGCATTTATATATTTAGCATTTCTTGTTGCTATTTTCAACACTCCCTCTCAACAAGAAAGGGATTATCTGTCACCCCAATCCTGTCTCTATGGAAATCGAATTTGTATTTTGACAATGCCTTAGTCAAAATGTTTGCATCCTGCTCCTCGGTTGAAACATACTACAAAAACATGATCCTCTCTACCACACAGTCTCGAAGATGATGATACCGGATATCAATGTGCTTGGACCTGTCATGAAATACTGGATTCTCAAAGAGTTTGATACAACTCTGATTATCACAATAGATCACAGTTGGATCCATCCTCTAATCAAACAATCCAACTAGAATTTTCCGCATCCAAATGGCCTCACATGTTGCCTAGCTTGCAGCCATGTATTCAGCCTCTGCTGAGCTAAGTGAAACTAACCTCTGTTTCTTGTTGTACCAAGAAACTGTAGCTGAACCAAGGTTGAAAATTCCTCCTGAAGTGTTCTTCCAATCTGATGGACTCCCTGCCCAATTTGCATCTGTGAAGCCCTGAAGCTTCACTCACTCTGTCATCTGTACCATAATCCATACTGAGATGTGCCTCTGAGGTATCTCAACACATGCTTAGCTACCTTCCAAAATAGCTTGGTAGGCTAAACCATAGCTTGACTCAGTTGGTTCACCGCAAAGCACAAATCTGGTTGTGTGTTCACTAAATACATCAATGAAGCCACAAGCTGTCGATACATAGTAGCAGCTACTACCTCACCTGAAGTAGCATCCTCTTCCTCTAGTTACTTGCTAGAGGAGTCTGCATGGGATTGCACTTCTCTATGTGGAATATCCTAAGTATCTCATTGGCATACTTTCCTTAAGACACAAACACTTCCCCATCCCTTTGCCACACTTCCATGCCTAGAAAGTAGTGCATGAGACCCATGTCTTTCATCTCGAACTCTCTTGCAAGGTCCTCCTTGCAAGACATGATCAACTGATCATCACCTGTTAATATCAGATCATCAACATAGAGAACAATTATCAACTGCTTACTTTCCACCATGATGTGGTACAATTTTGCATCTGCTTCACTCTTTGTGAAGCCAAACCTGGTGAAGTAGTTGTCGATCCTAGTGTACCAAGCACAAGGTGCTTGCTTCAACTTGTATAAAGCTCTCTTGAGACAACACACATGTGACTCACGATTGAAGGTATCAAAACCTTCTGGTTGCTCTATGTACACCTCTTCCTCAATCTTGCCATTCAGGAATGTAGTCTTCACTTCCATCTGATGGATCTTCCAACCCATCTGTGCTGATAGTGCCAACATCAATCTAATAGATGAGTACCTTGCTACAGGAGAAAAAGTCTCATCATAGTCGATCTCCTCGACCTGTGAGAAACCATGAGCAACAATCCTTGCCTTATGTTTCTCCACACTACCATCAATAGGTTGCTTTACCTTGTAAAGCCAACGGGAACTCACAACTGACTTGCTCTTCGATCTTGGAACAACATCCCAAACACTGTTCCGAACTATGGAGTCATACCCCTCCACCATAGAATTAACCCAAATCGGTTGTTGCACTGGTTCCTCAAAGGAAGATGGCTCAGTCTCAACACATTCCCCAACAACGGCCATGTATCCAGTGTACCTATCAGGTGACCTCCTCTTTCTGCACTGAGAAGATGGTTCTCCCACATTCTCTCTCGCATGCAACAACAATCTATCAGCTTCCATTGAGCACTTTCGCCCATCTATGGAAGACTCTACATGAGTGGATGTCTCCACTCTTGGAACCTTTGCATGCAGTTGCTCCTCATTAGTTTGAGGCTCCTCCTCCTTAGGAACCAAAATTTCCTCCTCTACCTACAACTTGAGCTCCCTCTCAACAGAAACTCACATGGCCTTCATCTCATCAAACTTAATATCTATGTGAACCACTGTCCTTTGACTGGTAGGGAAATACACTCGATAGTTGTGGGGAGTATCAGTGCACCCCACAAGTATCCCCAACTCTTTTGTCGACTCTAGCTTCTTCCAGGCATCCTTGGTCACATGGCAATAAACCGATGAGCCAAAGATCTTGAAGTGACCCACATCTGGTCTCTTCCCAGAGAAAGCTTCCTCTGGTGTCTTCATCCCAAGTATGCGATGTAGGATTCTATTCTGCAAGTAAACTGTTGTGTTGCATGCCTCAACCAACAAATGAAGTGATAGGCCTTGCTCATGCAGCATCTCCCGAGCTGCCCCCATAATCGTTCTGTCCTTCCTCTCGGTCACCCCATTCTGTTGTGGGTTATGAGGTGTCATCAACTCCCTTTTAATTCCTTCTGTTGCACAGAAGTCATTAAACTCTTGATACATACTCTCCACCATTGCTGCTTCACATGACCCTGATCTTCTTTGCTGATTCTTTCTCAACCAAGGCTTTGAACTCACAAAACCTTGACAAGGTTTGATCCTTCTTTTGCATGAAATAGATCCAGCATTTATGAGAAAAATCATCAATGAAAATCAGATAATACCTTTTTTTAGTAGTGGAGGCTGTCAAGAATGGTCCACACACATTTGTATGAACTCACTCCAATATTGCTTCAGCTCGATTGTCTCGATCATGAAAGGAAGATTTTGCATACTTAACCAAAGTACAACATTTTCATGTGTCCACTTGCTCAAGTTTACCTTTGGGAAATCTAGTAGAAATTTGATGCATTATCTTCAAGGCCCCATGACGCAATTGGCCCAACTGTTTATGCCATAACTCACCAATATCTTGGATTTGCACCAATTATTCTTTGGAACTCAATGTAGCATAGTCATCTACCTCCATCTTGTAGAGATTCATCACTCGAATCCCAATCCTCTTGGTCTGACCTGTGGCTATTTGTCTTAGGAACGCCTCTCCTTTACTGAAGACTACATCATAGCCTTTGTCTTCCAACATCGTGACCGATACCAAGTTTTTCTTCAGTCCAGGCACATACTTTACATCAATCAAGGTGAGAGGAGCTCCATGCTCCCTCTAAAACACAATACTTTCCATTATCACCCATCTCTATGTGCATCTTGAGGTCTTTCTCCTCCAAGGTACTGAATATAATCTTATCGCCGGTCATGTGGAATGAAGCTCCATTGTCTAAGTACCAAACACAACCCACCATTGATGAAACCATGCATGCAATGAGGGTAAAATTTAATTCGAACTGTGAGGCCAGTGCCTCACCTTCTAATCCTTTCGAGGATCCCTTCTTGGATTTCTTCAATGGATAATTAGTTGCATAATGGCCCACCCAATGACAATTAAAATGTCTCACTTTAGATTTTTCAATCTTCTTCCCTCCATGGGAAGAACTCGAATTGGAATGGGAAGCCTTCCCTTTCCCTTTCCTTGCCTTACTTGCTAAGGCTAGATTTTCTTCATCATCATGCTTAGATGAAGAACCATCTCTGGTGCTCCTCCTGATCTCCTCCTACATCAGATCCGACCACAGTCGTTCCCATTCTAGCAGTTTATCTCTTCCATTCACTAAGTCTTGGTAGCTATGCCAGCTCTTAGGAAGACCGAGGAGAGCAAGACTCACCATATCATCATCAGCTATCATGATTCCTACATTTCCAAGCTCATCTCTGCAGGTGGTGAGCTTGTTCAGATATGTAGAGATCGTGCTGTCCTTTTCACACTTGATTTTCTGAAGCTTTTCCTTCAACTTTAGATTCCTATGGCTGTTGCTATTTTGGTATAGGTCCTTTAATGTCTTCCACATTAAAAACAGTGTCTCCTTCCCTTGGAGACTCGAGACAATATGGTCTCGAACTGCCTCCAGAAGAATCCTCCTCACTCTCGCCACACATTTCTTCCATCCCACCAATTCTTGGGCATTAGCTGCTGCTGGCTTGGGGACTTCTTGGTCAATGAGGTCCTTCAAACCATTATCTTCTAATACCGCTTCCATGCAATCCTTCCATGCTATGTAATTCGAGCTTCCATCCAGGGCATACTCGAGTCTCAAGCCATTGAACACCAATGGGGAACTTTTACATGTGATAAGAAATCTATTTTGAAACCTGCAATCAAGAACTTCAAACTTCAAACTTCTCCATTCTTTGTATACTATCCTCCGCTTTGATCACCTTTGCTCTAATACCATGTAGAAATTCTCACTGTAAATTAAATTGATTATGCAATGTACTAAAGAAAAATACTTAATCTACTTCTACAATCAAACTTGCGGAAGCTTAATCGATTTTGAGCAAGATCAAACAGAACACATATATCAGAGAAGAAGATTCAATTACACATGAAACACAGAATAATACTCTGGGGAAAGCCTCATCTAAAAATCTCGCTATCTGTATTATCACACAAGTGGAAATATCTCAGGATTACACAAAGCTTTAGCTCTCAAGCTATCCAGCTCTCAGTACAATCCCTCATTGCTGCTCATAGACAGAATAGACAATACATATGCCTTCTCCTCTATCCTCCAAGCCTCCTATTTCCTTGCACAGTTTCTCTTGGGTTCCAATTGTAACCTGTGTGATTCTCACCTCATACACTACTCTAACCTCTGTAGTAACTGCGCAATCCTCAAGGAATGAATTCCTTCTGCATGCAAGAGATATTCACATGGGAATATTGTAGCAACTGATAGTACACTATCCTTGCCTTTAATCTCAACTGGGTCTTTGTTTAAACTAACATGCATGAGTTATTTCTAAGAGAATATTCAGTTATCTAGTGAACACTAGTTGCATGCATGCATGCATGCATTAACTGACTGAACTCACAATTAGTTCCTCCAACTATTTGGAACTAATTTAACTGGACTTAACTCAATTAACTAAGCTAACTAATTACAACTCAAACACAACTCATCCTTATGTCCTTAATTAAGGGATAACTTCCTCAATCAAAGGGATAAATGTTGCATGTCTTCACAAAGACTTCATGTTTGAATTTCTCCAACTAATTAACTCAAGATGAATTACTTAATTATTTTTCCAAACAGCGAGTGAGACTAAATTCGAATTTTAATTCTCAGTTTTAATTCAAGGACAAATTAAAATTGGAATATATCCTAAAATGCTATCTATAGCAATGCTAATTTTAGCATTTCTATTTTTAGCATTTCTTGTTGCTATTTTCAACACTAACTTGCTATAACGACAAAAACAAACTCGAAAAGATAGAGTATAAAATGATAGTAGTAATATACTTCCTTCCATATCCCACTCAAGAATAACAAGCTACCCAAATTGAAAGAGTATAAAATAATATTAGTAACATGCTTCTTTCCATATCTCACTCAAGAATAAATTGATATCTAAAGTTCCATTTCTTATCAATTATGGTGGGTAAATTATAAGGTGGAGGGATATTCTCAAAGACAAGATGTTTTTTAGCATTTTAAATAGCATATACCATGCTGAGTGCAAGAGCTTTGTGCATTGAGAAATGATCTAGTTTTTCAATGCATCCTTAGTGGATAAAGCATTCCACTCATAAGAGATCCCAAATGTACTTTATATTTTTGTCCATACCATCTTAGGGAATGAGAACTCAAAAAATAGGTAGATGTATGTTTCAACCACCATACAATAGAGGTAGGAGTTTTTATGACCTTTGAATGATATCTTTTGTAGGTTGTCCCATTGGAGTGCTTTATTATGAAAAAAGGAGGCACCTAAAAATTTTGGTCTTTACAGGGAATTTAAGCTTCCATAGCATCTTTCCCCACCATGAATTAGGTTGTGGGTTGTTTTCTTATGCATGGTAGAGTAGCCAATCTTGAGGACATGTCCCCTAGAGGAGATTGGTGACCATATCAATTGATCTATTTGATCCAATGGAGAGACATGGGTATTTGATAGAGCATTGACCTAGACATCCCACATAAGATAATACTCTACATCAAGATCCAATGCCCTATTTGATAACACATGGACATGTCCAACTACAATATCTCTTGTCATAATATGATTTAGGAAGAAGAATAATATCCTCTTGAGATTCTTGATAAGATGAGCGTGTAGGAGATTATTATTTTGACACTTGATCCAAGGGTCCTCCCATATGAACCATTGCCAATGCACCAGATTAACCATATACCTATAAGGGGGATTGAATGATGGCCTTCAAAATAGTGCAACCATTTTGTGTGTTTTTATTTGATTCTTTGATCTGATCCACTATAAAATCATGAAGAGTATACTTTTTCTTTGTGATTTGTGGCCACCATCTTGATCCTTGTATTAGTATCCATACATATTTAGTGGTTAGAGCTTCTAACAAGTTCAAGATATTTTTTATTCATAATCCCACTAAGGCTTTGTTAATATCCATTCATTTCCATGAGGCTCTCTCTACTGGCCTTTTATCCTCATATCCAGTCCAAAGGAAATGAAAGGATACTTGATGGATATTTTCCAAGATATCTTTAGGTAGATAAAGGAGGCTTCAAGGACCTTTCACTAATACCCAAATACATGAGACAACCAACTATATGTTGTACCAAACATGAAATTTCCTTTCAATCTTTCCTAGAAGCCAAAGCCAATCAATTTTACTATAATTGGTTGGCTTGAAAATGAAGCCTGTGTATTTAAATCGTGTGTCAATGTCCTCAACTTAGATAGAGAGTGATTAAGAGATGCAAACTTTTTCTTCGTATGACATCTCCAAAAGAAAATTAAGGATTTTGACTTTTTTTGTACATTAATGTTGCTTTACATAAAAAGTTAACTAGAGCCTTCAAATTACTTGAACTGGTGAGACATGACCAGGAGATTGAACTTCCAATCAGTTGGATACACAAGGGCTTGTCAACATGTTTTTTGCCAATTGTATTTCCACCCACAAACTACAATAATTATTTTGTTAATTAAATACTAATTTAATATTTCTTAATATTATTGTAAATTTAGTTTTAAGTTGGATTTGAGTAATGTATAAGATTAATTAGTACAAATTTCTTTTTTTTGGTTTTCTAAATGATTGATATAATTTGAAGATTGTAACATGATTTATACTTTATTGATATGATTGAGATATAATATATTTTTTTTTTAAATTAAATGTTTATAAATGAAAATTATATATAGGAGTTACAAATAATAAAATCAATTTTTATAGGGAATTTCATTTTAATAAAAAATAATAACTATATTTAATAAAATATAAAATTAAATAAAAAACTTAAAAAATTATTATTTATAACATAATAAATAGGATAATTATAATACTCTAGCAATGCAAATTCAAAAAAAATTTATTGAAACTATATTTCATATTAAAAATTTATAAATTCATCTAATAAATTAAATCAGTAATTAATATAGATAATCTATCCTCACTCCAAATAAAAACAACATAAACATATATACAAACCAACCATGTAATAGAGTTAGGATTATACCCAAAAGAACAACTTAAATTGTTTATATTGCAATACTAAATAAATAAAGAAATAGTAATACATCCTAATGAAGTTAAAAGAAATAAATGGTAACTAATCAAATAGTTGAAAATTATAAATAATATATAATTAGTTAGAAAATAAAGAAGGTAAGAAAATGAAATATAATAATAAAAATGAAAGAAGAAAAATGATAATTAAATTAATTTATAAAAGTGAAATACATAAATCAAAAGTTTGAGACTATTGGTTTCTATCACATTAAGGGAATACAATAATATTGTAGATTAGTAGAATAATATTGGAGCTAGCCTTGACCAAGGTGATTTGATACTTAACCAACAAGATAAAACTTATCATTATTTACCATGACAAATGCAATCAATTATCAAGATAGTACATGACTCATTAACATTATAGAATGCAACAGATTGATAAGGGCCTAAGGTCAGAGTGGGCATTTAATATTTATATGTTACTGAAACAAGAGGAAGTAGAGAAGTGGTAGCTCTCGGGAGTAGAAGTGATGGCAAGAAGATAACCCAGGTGGATAAAGGTGAAGGCACTTGTCATTTCAACGGAAATATGTAAACATCTCCCTCATGATTCTTCATTGAAACACGACATTCCTCATTTTGGTTCCTTACTCCTTAAGGCGAAATAAATGTGGTAAGGTAGCAAGTTGGAGAATGGAAAGGTTGTAATATAGACACAATATTTTACAGCGAATGGGTAGAAAAAGCATTCAATACGAAGCAATGGAGGCAAGGCATGGTATGGGTAATACAAATTTATATAAATGGAAAGTAGCCACGGAGGAATTACGTCGAGTCTTTGTCAAAATTCAACTGAAGGTGAGAATGGCATCCCCATTTGAGGTAAGTGAAGAGCATTCAAGATCAGTTCAAGATGCGATTTCACTGCAAGATAAGTTATCCAAAATGCAGCATATTGGGTTCAATTACTGGAGGAAGCACAAACACACTTCTCTTTGCTGATGCATGAAGTCGAAATGATGAGGGAAGACTTGAAGAGGCTAAGGCTCATAGTGGTAATCGTGCTCACAAAAATTGATAATCTCTTAGCAAAGGTGCAAGGGATAGAGTTAATAGTGGAGGAAACAATGGTGGGGGTTCTCAAAGAAGTCTTCAGCTTGCAATATCCACCACCACCCAATGCGGAAAACCAAGGTGAGCCTAAGCAGCTGGCAGTAGTATAGGTCCTAGTGTGGGAAGAGGCAGCAAATGAAAATGAGATGGAAAATGGAGAATTTTTAAGAATGTATATTTCTTTCACTATTATGTTTTTTTAATATTGCTATGTTACAAATCGACGCTATATAATGTCCCATTTTGGAGACTTTATAAGGTAAATTTGGTTAGAAGCATGCTAGGATATATGTAAAAAGGAGGCAGGATCTATTTTGATCAATTTTGGTTTGCAGTAGTTGATGAATAGTCTATGAATGTAAGGGTTCAATCCTGTGTTCCAGTTTGATAATATAAAGCTACCCATTTCCTTAATAAAAAAAGGGTGAAATACCTAAATGTAAAATTTAATAATGAGATGAAAATTTGATTAATTTTATTTATAGTATAATGTTGTGAAGAAAAATCCCTTCTGTGGACATGGGTGATCCCTATAGCCCAATGAGTGGGTCTAGCAACAAACCAAACAATCTAATACACACTTGCCTAGCTTTTGCTTGACAAATGCAAGAAGACGGAGGAAAATACCGTGTTTTGATGCTAATCGCTCGATCCTTAGAGATGGCTTTGAATCTTTCGCTCCATGCCTCGCTCCTTAGTTGTTCTTCACGTTCGGATACTTGCAAGGAAGATCAAAGTACTATGCAAGATATGAGAGCATATATAACATACATCAAACATAAATTACTTAACAAATCAAGGAACATTAAGTTAATAGCATAAACATGTACACAATTATGGAAAGTGAACATAAAATGGATATATTAAGAAACTAAAAAGGGAAGCATACAACCTATGCCTTGAAGTTGGAGCCCTCATTTTGGTGGATGTCCAAGTCCAAGCAAAGTCTATTTAAGCACTCCTTTTCCAAGCTAGAATGGGTAGCATATAAGCATAATCTTAGCATAGGGATGCAACAATCAATGACCGACCATTTGGGAATGGAAGGGGGTGAATTTATAGGAAGGGAGAGGGAGTTAAGGATCCACAAAAGAGGGAGGAAGGTCCACATCTCAAGGGGAAATCCCATGATGATAAGATCAAGATGCCCAAATGAGAGAGCCTGACCATATCAACAACAACCAATATCTATCACGTTGTTCCCGAATGTTCTAGTGAGTGAAGGTTCTCCTCCAGTTTGGGAAACCATGTCAGAAGGAGGCTAGTGAGAGTTTTCTTATGAAAGCCTGTGCTGGCAGCGTGATTGTTTAACTAAGCAACCTACTATCAGTATAGGTTGGAAGTGGATCAAAACGCGTTGATGTCAGAAATTAGGTTTTAAGGCAACTTTCTCGAGAGTGATTTGAAGGAAACTTTCCTTTGATTATTCAGGGAGGTTTTGGTCTGTATATCATGATGGATATTCTACATAGTAGTTAATGTTTTGGCACTCTAGGTTATGCCACGGGAAGTGAATAGGAGACATGAAAAAATACTGTGTAACAGATGCCCCCTAAAGCATGAAGGCATAAAAGGGAATTATGGTTGAGGTGCTTTACAAGTTAGTGCAAGGACGAGAACAACACAATTAGGAGACCTGCAAATCAAGCATATACATATACATATCTGAAATATTTGATGATCATGGCTAAAAATATAGGAATAGACATCTAATGATACATGAATCCGCTGTATGGACGCAGCCATCCAAATAAGAGGGATCATGTGTAAGGATCCTATGTATGGTCACAACCATCTAAATAGAGAGGATCATAAATATGGACCCATGGTATGGTCACATCCATCTGTCTAGTAGAAACATGTATACAATCATGAATGACTCATAACTCCACGCAACCTATATTTTATCAAAAAAAATCTAGGGTCTTGCACTCCATCTCAACCCGATCAATGTATGAATTCTAACATGTGAATAGATGTGTCGAAGTCGAACATGATAGAAAACCACCTGATTACCGTTCAATGATGTAAATCGTTAACAGGTATGAGAGAATCCATGAATAATGAAAATGGCTGTCAAGGTACAATCAGAACAATCCACGAATGTGAATAAAGGGACTGAAGTCGAACACCCCTAAAGCCTTTTGGATCAAAGGTCAATGATGTAAACATGTCATCGAATGTGAAGAAATTTCCATTGAGGCATACAAGATCTAAAGTACTGGAGGGGAGTTTCTAGATCATCTTCCCAGATAATGAGTTCAAGTCAATGGGAAGGGATCCATCGAAGGAGGGATATAATGAATCCCACATCATCGACATGAAGCAAAGGTGTAGGAATTTACAGGGTAAGTTCCTCAGACAGAACACCAAAGGACACCGCTCACAAACATATCACAGATCAATACACCAGTATTTTTTACGTGGTTAAAACCCTCAAAGAGGGAAACAGTCTACGGCCTGAGCCAACGCGGCCACTTCAGGCAATTTATTAATAAAAGAATGAAATTTTACATAAGCTTCTCGCATGAACAGTTAACCTACAAATGACCCTCCATTCTCTTTATATAGAGATCATGGACCAATCGGGTGTTAAGCCATGGATCAAGTGTCAGTAATAATGAGGAGAGAATGAACCGTTGGATCTCTACATATCGTGACCGTCGAATTGTAAGTTACAAAAGTACATATTAAAGAAACAAACTTTACCTAACTCTACACTAGACCAAGTTATACTTAATTATTTCCTATGTGTCAGAATATCCTAACATCCCCCCTTAAGAACAACTTGGGATAGGATTGAAGGATTTAC
>APFE031132492.1:4302-30028 GCA_000404065.3 Pinus taeda
GAACTGAATGAGAGAGCAAGAAGAAGACTTCTTAAATTGGCTGACTTGGAACTTCCTGCACAGGTATACTCTCTGCCAAAGCCTCAAGCAGGAGCAACTGCCTCATCCTCCACAGCACATCAGGAGGCAGTCCAAACTACAAGCCAAGCTTAGAGCAAAGGCAAGGAGAAAGAGATGGTACAGGAACAGGTACAGCAGGCACAGGTTCAACAACCCCAACAGGTACCACAGCCACAAAAGGAGCATCCAGGGCAGGGAGAACAGACAGCAGAGGCCCCAATGGCCACACAGCAGTAGCCAACACAAATGGCACCTCCCAGGTAAGACTCAAGAATTTATTTTTCAGTCCTCCAAACCCCACAAAGAGAGGACGTAAACAGGAAAAGGGACAGAGGGACTCCCCTTACTGCCTCACCAACTCAAGGGGAGAAGAGGCAAAGGTTAAACCCTTTCTCTGAAGAAGAAATTCCAATAGGGCAGACTTGAGGTACAGGCCTGCCCAACATGGAGGCCTCAGCCAGTTCCTTCCAACAAGAACAAGAGAGGGTAGCAGGAGGAGAAGTTAGCTTCTCAGGCCAACAGAGGGAAGGTGAAAAAATCATCAAGCAACAATTTAAGGACATCAAAAAGAGAAATGAACCCTTGAGGCTACAACTATATAATCATTTATTAAAAATGGCTCCCACTAACCAGCAAAGACTCATGTCTGCATATGATGAACATGAGGGAAAAATGAAAATGAGCCATTTCACACCAGTAGTGCAGCAAACACAATCAATTGCCGATTATATCAAGACCAACCTTGAGGTCATGTCCAAGGACATCCACCCAATGGATCAAATTGAATTGCACAAACAAACGGGTGAGATGGTGTATGCGACCTTGGCAGATAAGACCTTGGTAAACTATAGGCTACAAAATAGCCTAAATAACACCATTGCATAACTTGAGCTGGAAAGGGCTTCCTCTCAAGCTAAAGACAACAGGATCAAAGCTCTAGAGGAAATCATAATAGAGCTTGGAAATGATCCTAAAGATGTCAAGGCAGTGCAAGAGATTCTGAAGCTAAGGGATGCTGATATGGCCACACTGAGGAAAATGATAAAGATCCCAGCAACTCTTCATCCTCAAACAGAAGAGATTGCCCAGCTCAGACAAGACAAGGATGCAGCTGCTATGTTGGTTACATTATATAAAGAGATCATCCACACTCAAGAGAGGCTGCAGGAAATAGAGGCCACCCTTCAGACAGCATTACAGCAAAAGGAGGCAGGGAAAACTTCACAAGCTCCTCCAGAAACAATTAATCTAGAGGAAGCTCCTCAAACCACTCCTCCTCCTAGTCAGCAGACACAACAAGCAGCACCGTCCACCTTAGCACCAACAACAGAGTAGGCTGAAAGCCTTGACATGCAGAAGCTGAGAACTGAGATTCAAGCCTTGGAGGCTCAAATGTTAGAGTTAAATCAGGCCAAAGACACTCTGGCTAAAATCAATGAGAAATATGACAAGTCCAAGCAGAATGTGGCCGAAAGAGAAAGAGAGGTCAAGGCTCTCAAGAAGAGAATAACTGAGCTAGAAAAAGAGCTCACACTGGACAAGGTGACATCTGAATTCAAGAGGATCCTATGGGCCAATATTGGCCAGTCCATCATAGACTAGTGGGAGTACATTGAGGCCATCCATGAGCAAATAACTCTCATCGGAAAAGCACACAGAGAGATCCAACGGGCAAGGGCATCTCTAGGCAACATGCCTGAGATTGCCACCAAAATGATAAATGTGCTGAACTACAAGACAAGCTCCCAGCTGATCAAAATGGGAATTGGCAACAGGACTGAGACCATCTCAATGATCAAAAGGGTCCTGACAGTAAGAAACCTGGTCAAACCCTGGTAAGAAGAAGTGAGGACATGCAGGCAGATATCAATAAGTTCTAGGAAAGGTTCATGGCATTACAAAACAAAGGTCTTCCTAGCCTGACAAACCCATCAGGTAGACTACTCTCACATGAAAAATATGCCAAGAGAGTCAATACTTTTGCTGCTAATCAGATTGCAGAGACAGCAAGCACCTCAGCAAAAATAGGGCCAGCAACAGGACAGACCCTCTTCAACAGGGTGGAGAGTTTATTTTTTATTATGAATGAAATTACACACTTGTTTGTTGAGCCTCCCCATTTTTACAAGTATACAGAGGCAGATGAGACCATGGGGTCAATTTTGAGGCATCAATTGCCTACACAGGATGTGTGGAATAATTTGATACAATTACTGTTAAATCAAAGTCAGTAATTATGTTGTTACTTTTTGAAAATATTTAAGTTTTCATACACAGGAAGATAAAGACACATCAGTAGGTATGCAGAAAGAGGCTGAGCCAACTCAGCACAAATATTCGGCCACCACAGCAGCACTGGCAGCCATAGGTGACAGGGCCGAAAAGCTACAGGAGGACAGAGCTGCACAGACATGTCATTCAGCAGTTATAACAAAGCACTCAACCGACTCAGTGAGCTCCAAAGGTTAAAATTTTCTGACAGGAGTAAAGAGCATTTATGTTGCATTAAAGATTGTAATGACTTTTTATCTACTATTTTTGTACGAGTTAATGAAGATATTTTACCTCTCAGGTGACTCAATGCCTGAGATATTTTGTATGAAACACTTCTATATATTCCCCCTCGCATATGTTAGCAGGGGTTGGACGCTGGATGTAAGAGATTGTTCATATCTATTCTGCTCTTCTTTCATTGTAACTCTCAGAGAAGTAATACAAAGGATGATTGCCACCGTGTCTCACCACGTCACCTGCCACCGTGTCTCACCACGTCATCACCCTGTCGTACTGCCATGCCACCCTGCTGATGTTAGCATGCTGACATCACATCCGTACCAGATGGTCCCATTGCTGACATCATGCTGACGTCATCCGCCATATCGCTAATGTCATGCTGACGTCAGCAGCCAAAAAACGGAGAACCGCACAGGCACAAAAGTCAAGCTTCAGAGCTCTAAAATGAAAAACAAAGGCAGTTTTCGATGCACGAATCGCGCATCGCTACGGGAAATAGGCTGAAATGGAGAATATTTAGGGAATATTTTGATTCCTCGGCCATTTTTGCACCGAAAAGGCCCGAAAAAGCCCGATTTTGCAATTTTGAACGCATCAGAAGACAGAGAGAGACCAAGATCAGAGGTTAAAGAGTATTAGATTAAAAATGCAGTCAAAAACCATGCCAAAGAGTATCAGGAAGTGACGGAGAGTATCGATGTAGTGGAAAAGTGTATCAGGAAAGATTTTTCAGCGGCCCGAAGCAGGTGAAAATTAAATACGCTGCAGCAAAGTCAAAGAGGAAGGTGGAGCCATTTAAAGTTTTCAAATCTCAGTGACTGCACATTAACTCTCGTAAAGATCGGTGGATCAAAACTCAATGCATAGTTATTACAGAACCACTGCACCAAGTCACAGAGGACACCACATCAACTCAGTTTGATCCAGCTACCTCTGGCGCAGCCCAAAGGACTTACTTGCATTTAATTCCAACATAAATTAGGTTTTAGAAAGCTTTCCCACGGACCTATTTAGGTCAGTTGTAATAAATAACTTTAGATATTTTTCTTATATATACCAGCATGAAAAATGGAGTAGGGGTTGGTTGGTTGGTTGATCTTGGTTGTGTTAATTTTTCTTGAGCAGAGACTCGCACTGTATATGTGATAACTTCTATAATCAGAGATTGCTTGAGAGTTCGGAGAATGAACTGTGCACTGTGTTCAATTGGCTGAAGAGTGATTGTGGAATTCCTGTGCTTCTACATGGTTCAATAAGTGTTCTTTAACTCTGTCTAGTTTCTTATGTTTCTTTTATCATCTATGTATCACCATCTAAAATTACAGAAAGAAAGAATAGTTTAGGATTTGTTTGGCAGCACCCTATGCTCAATTTCTGTAATTTCTGCATGTTTTCATCACGAACAGCTATGAATATGCATACTTAAATGATCATGTTTACACTATTTCCTTTCACATATGGATGTTAATTTAGGAATTCTTAACTGCTCCTAGATAACCATTCATTCACCTTCCTTCTCTGTCAACTGGTGAAAGATTCTTAATTGCCTTCCGCCTCGGACTTTCATCCCATGTTTTCAGTAATCGGTATTGTTTCATGTGTAGCTATCCTGCTCTATAATCCTCTTGTGACCAAGAAAAAACAACAGAAAGCCTTAATCCATGACTCCATGCCCAATGGTTTGAAACTTATCACACTATCCCTTGCCTCTCTACTTGAATGCAACTTCCTTCCATTCAAACTCCATCCAAACTTGACAAAACCCACTAAATCCAATACCTAGCCTAAAATCATCATCAACAAAGCTAAATTATTAAGAGAGAGCCCTCTATGATTGCAGGTGGGCTAGAACCTGCAATCCAAAGATTGGGTTGTGGTTACCTCGGCCGTATCCCTTCAGGAGCCAAGGGACAACCTCAGTGATAACATAATGGCGACTCCACTGGGGACTTCCTCAGATAATCTTACAAAACTAGTCTGCAACTCCACAGAGGAAGAAACTTTAAAAGTCTCGGTCGACCCGTGGTCTTAAAAAAAATAAAAATTCCCGAAAAAACAAACTAGAAGCTGGCTCCCAAGATAAATACACGATATAAAAGGTCAAATCCAGACCCCAATCGCCTAGCCGCTTTTGAAAATCCAAACTTAATCCCAAAAATCATTAGAAAACAAGAGCAACAAGAAGACCCTACTGCTTCCAGTCCTAAAACAGTCCAACCAAGTTGTGTTCCAACCCCTGTCAAAGTCCTATTTCGTTCAACCCCTAATTCCCCTTGTTCCTCATCCACTTCTTGAGGCACTTCTTCCACACCTCCATTTGCTGCAAATAGTACCATTACAACTCCTAGTATCCCAGCTGTTCCAGTTGTTCCTCTCATCCCGGTTGTTCCCCTTATCCCTGTGAATATGGCTAACATATATGCACCTTTACAGTTGCCTCCAAATCCCAGGGCCATGCCTCAGGATTATTAGTCCAAAATAACATATTTTGATGGCACAAGTGCCTGCATAGCCTTCCAGCATACAAAGAAAATGCAGGATTACTTTGAGAGTTATGAAATCGATGATGATAGTGTGAGAATGAAAATTTTTGTTCAAAGTCTAACAAGCGACATTAGGACTTGGTTTAGAGCACTTCCAGCCACTTCCATAGGAGACCTCGAAGCCTTATACCAGTCATTTATCAACAGATGGGAGAAAAAGAAGGACCCGCTGCACATACTATCTGAGTATGATAACATCCAAAGAGGCCCTCAAGAGACTGTCTTGGACTACTGTGCAAGATTTAACAATGTTTATAATGTAATACCATAGAATCTAAGACCTCCACCTGACCTTGCATTGTAAAAATTCCCTGATGGTTTTGATGCTGAAATGGCTTATCAGTTAAGGGAAAGAGCCCCCCAAAGCCTTGCAGAAATGCAAAATGTTGCGGTTAGTGTGGAGGCAAATTTAATTGCCAAGAGGAACAGAGCCAGAACTGAGAGAAGAACAACCTTCAAGGAAGAACCCTCAGCCTTCGATCAGAAGCGAGATGCTATTATCAGTGGCATCCATAGGTTGGGAGATAGAGTAGAGAACGTTGAGAGGAAAACTTCATGGGAAGGACAATAGCCCAATGCCATAAGGAATCCAAACTTCAGAAAAACCCAAAACCCAAACGTAGGAAGGGCTAGTCCCGACCATGTTATTAGGCCTCCTTTCCAAGAAAACTATGCAGAGGCATCCACATCTAGTGAGCCAACGGATGAGACTCACATGAATTTGTTAGATTCAAAAAATGAGCAACATACTTTTCTCACTCAAGAAGACCAAGACCATCATGACATAAACCAATTTCAAACTATGTCTGGTGAGTCTTTTGATTTTAAGCAAGGTTATGATACTGTTGTATATGAGGTACACAAACAATATAAGTTGAGGACAAGGACCATTAATGTCCCTGCACCTAGTAGAGCAAAAGAGAGTAAACAGCCCAACAAAATCAAAAGCAAGGTGATCATAACTGAACCAGCAGATACGTCTGTCCGAAACCCACATCAAGTGACTGTAGAAGACATGACAGACCCACAGCCTCCTGTTGACCAGCCTCTTCCTCCTTCTTCCTCAAAAGAAGAGGGGAGCAGAATTCCCAAAAGTCTTCCCAAAGCAGACATACCACAAGCTGTCATTCATCATAATGCAGACATTCAACAAGAAAACAGAGAAAACATTCTTGACAACGAAAAAACTGCTTCTGCTAATGCAAGTATTCCATTGGAGAAACCATTTAACATAGAAACAGAGATTCGCAAACTTAAAATATCTATCCCTTGCCTCTATGCTTGAATGCAACTTCCTTCCATTCAAACTCCATCCAAACTTGACAAAACCCACTGAATCCAATACCTAGCCTAAAATCATCATCAAAAAAGATAAATTATTAAGAGAGAGCCCTCTCTGATTGCAGGTGGGCTAGAACCTGCAATCCAAAGATTGGTTTGTGGTTTAGACATCGTGCTGAGAATAAACTGATGGGTATCCTCAGGTAGCTTATCAAATACAGAAGTGGAGACCAAATCAACAAAAAACTGAGGATTCATAAATATTCGACAGTTGAACACAGAAATTCTAAGGATGAAAAGTGTTTTTTGCTAGATGGCCATGTGTAATTTATTGGCGAATTCAAATTCAAATTCGACCGTTCCCCCCAAAATCCGCCCATAAATGCTGAATTGCCACCAAATTTCCAAATATTTCACTCTTAAATTTAGCCTTAAATGCCTTAAATGTCGCTCCCTGCTCCTCTTAACCATCTCCTGCCATTCAAATCATGAACAGTGACTATAACGATTAATTTATGGTTGTGCTACACAGTCACTCCCCATAGAGCTCAGCTTCCTTCATGCTTCTTCTGGTACTATGACATCATTTGTTTCCACACAGCCCCCTTGTCGCATAGCTTGAAAAAATGGACAGTCTAGTGTTTAGTCTTGCACCTCCTTGCAATTTCCTGGAGCACTAAGGCTATGCTAATGTCATGTAGTTAATGGGCTAGATCCTAAGTGTATGACTTCAATCGAGTTCCATTTACCCTTCCCAAAAATGGGTCTCCATTCAACTTCATGAGTTGAATTGCTCCACCATTTGTAATCTCTTTGATAGCATATAGCCCCATCCAGTGCGTCTGATACTTTCCTGGAAACTTGTCAAACTTACTTTCATATAATAAAACCAAATCATTTACCTTTAAGGTGCACATTTTGATGTGTTGATCGTGCCAAGGTTTTTCACGTTCCTTCTAAACCTGCTGATGGAATCTAGCCAAAAAATTGTCTTCTCGAGCTCCATTAGCTATGTGATCCTTTCTTGTAAGGCTTTGCAGTTAGCCATTCCTGTGAAAGTCTTGATATATAGACTAGGAATGATATGCTCCATAGGCATGACAACTTCCATGCCATAGACCAACCTAAAAGGTGTCTCACTAGTAATATTTTTGCAAGTAGTTGTATAAGCCGATAACACTATTGGTATGCACACATTCCAATCATTTTGTTGCAAATTTCAAACCTTCGTCAATGCATTCTCCAATATCTTATTAAAAGCCTCAACCCCTCCATTGACCTAAGGATGATATGTTGTACTCTTTTGATGGTAAACCTAGAACTCATACGTCAGCATGCTGATCATTTTATTGAGAAAATGTGTATCACGATCACTCATTAGTACCTTTGGGCAACCAAACCTGGTCAGTACATATTCAAATAGAAACTTTAATATTGTTTCCCCTGTACAGTCCTTCGTAGACTATTCCTCCGCCCATCTGGTTAAATATTCAATCGTGGTGATGATATACCATGTACTTGTCTTATTACCTGGAGGTTGAATCAGTCCTACAAAATCAATCGCTCATTTCTCAAATTGATGTAATGACACTTGCATATTCAAAGGTAGCTCATCCCTCCATGATGACCTACCCATTCTCTGATGTGCATCGCATGCCATAAAATAGGATTTAGAATCCTTATGCAACGTTGGCCACCACAACCCAGTGCACAAAATCTTCTACATTGTTGCTTTCCTACATAATGCCCACCCATAGCTCCTCTATGAGCTTCAGTGAGGATACTGGATCATTTAAAGTTAGGCACATAACCTTGAAGTATCTCATCTGATCCCATCTTATACAAATGGCCTGCAATTATAGAGAAATTTGTCACGCACACCACCAATTCTTTATTTTGCTGACTGGTGTATCATTTTGGTGTAGTTGCTATGGTCCTGAAATGGATAATATACATGAAGTGATTATCCTCTTTGCACACCACAATGAGTTGTGTGTCAGACATCCCTTCCTCCAAACTAGTAGCCTCCCCTCCTATTTGAAATGCGTGACATATGGTATGGCCCTACATTCAATCGACCTAGCTTCACAATTACCTTGAAACCATATTCTTGGAACAACAACAACAATCTTCATATCCCCCCCCCCAATACAGGCTTATTAAATAGATATTTTAATGCAAAATGGTTTGTGTACATCTTGAAATGTACACCTAGTAGGTAATGTCTGAACTTCTGGAGTATGTACACCATAGCGAAGCCCTCATTCTTTTTCGTTGAATAATTATTTTCAACCTTAGACAACTTCCTGCTCGCCAATGCTATAGGATGACCCAATTTTCCTTCACTAGCCTGTGTCATCACTGCTCCCAGCATAATACACGAGGCATACACATGCACATGCAAGTCCTTCTTCTAATCCGGGAAGACTAGGATCAGCTCAGTGACCATTTTCTCCTTCAGGACATCTATGTTGTCTTGACATTCTTCATCCCAATAGAATGTAGCATCCTTCTTCAGTAGCTTTTCCATAGGCATGTTAATTTGAGCATAATTTTTGATGAAATTTTGATACTATCCAGTATGGCCAAGTGTTGTGCGTAGCTACTTAACACTTCTTGGTGCCACCAAATTAATTATTACCATGATCTTAGCAGGGTCCACCATAAGTCCTTTCTTTCCCACCACATGACCCAATGAGATTCTGAAAGGGAAACAGAACAAGCATTTCTTCAGGTTTAGCGTAATCTAATAACTTCGGCATGGATCGAACATCAAGTGCAAACTAGCTACATGGTACTTTACTAGCTCAAACACTGTCCAATCATCAAAATATACCTCCAAGAACTTGTGAATAAATTCTTTTAATGTCACGATGACTATGCGTGAGAAGATCGTTGATGCATTCTTAAGTCCGAAAGGCATCATTGTATACTGGAAACATCCCCATTATGTCGTGAAGGTGGTTTTTCCTATCTTCTCACACAATATTAATCTAATGGTATCCAAAGAATCCATCAGTGAACTAATAGGCCTCCTTCCCTCCAACATTATGCAGTCCCTCATCTGTGAAAGTTGTTGGAAAAGGATCATGAACACATAAATGATTAAGCTTCCCGAGATCTACGAAAATCCTTATTTCATTTTTCTACTTGTTTTCTTGAACGACCATTTGAATCACCCAATCAGATTCCTCCACTGGTTGAATAATACCTGCTACAAGGATCTTGTCCAGCTCCAAGCAGACCTTTTCCTTATATTTGGGATTAAGGCGATATGGACTTTGCTTAATGGGCTTCATGTCTAGTTTCAAATTTATTTTCATCACTCCCAAGTCTCCTATGATACCTTTTAGGTCTAAAACTTTGGTAGGGAATAAACCCTAATATTCATGGAGCAACTTAGCAACATTATCTACTATAGAATCATCCCAATAATCTCCAATCTTTTCAAACTTCGTCTCCACCTTTATGCCAATGTTTACTTGTCTAGTCTCCAATGGTGCAGTGATGTCTAGATTCTCTATATGTAGTCCCTCAATTTAGCAGTGGCCTTCGACCTCTAGGATTTTAATATTCCTTAGATCCTCCTCACCTTCTTCAGTAGTCACATTATAGCACTCCATTGGATGGCACAACCAGGTGCTCCAATCTAGTTGAATCAATTCTAAAGGATCCTGTGATATTCTAAAGATTGTTGCCTTAACCTCCTATAGCACTTCATCAATGCTTTCAAACCCATCCTCAAATCTGAAGATCATCAAAAATCCTTCTCTCAAGATGTCCCATTCCATGGTACTATTGCATAGCTCTATTTCCATGTACCAATTAATAAGAATGATGTCCAAAGTGTGACAGAAAATATGCACCCACTTTGGTTGTGACTCTCTTCCATAAACCCTAGTCAATTTTGTTAAATGATCACGCGGATCATTTCTCCCATCATATTTTTCAATTAGCGAAACTTTTAGGGGACCAAAATGCAATCTCATAATTCTTCTATATTCACGCCATTCATCCAATCTGTCTCTATGCTTACCCCACCACCATGCAGGCATAACACACAACGCCAAATCGAGCACTTGGAAGTAACGATTATGAGGCACTTCCCTTTCAAATGGATCCAAAATGTATCTAAATCAATTAGAACATCATAATAAGGAAAACTTATTACATAGGATGGTACACATTACAGCGATTTAGTCATCATATGATAGCACAACGTAGATAATTCGTGCAACATATTCTACTAGTGTTCCAATTCCTCATCAGAATCTGATGTACAGGAACTTTTGCAGTTCCATGTAATGTGTCCATTAGTTTTCGGCTTAACCCAATATTGGTCTCACGTAGTTATTTTATAGATTTGGTCCAAATTAGCATCGCTTTCTCATAGTCGTGGACTGGTTCAGTATAGTGTGGTCCTTCTTCAGGGTCCAATGGTACTACTACATAAAGAAATTTCCTTAATGACATTGTCCACTTCTTCAAATTAATTACCCCATTCATGTCGATAGCCCAATGAATTCCCAGGAGCATGTCGTATGGATTTTTTCCATCAACAATCTCTATCACTTCAAAATTGGCCAACGTGCTCGCACCTTCTATATCTATGGTCACTCCATGAAACCTCCCCATTGGGATAATCTTCTGTTGATATTCCATTCTTGATTGAATCAAGGACCACTGCAGTGCAAGTCTCCTCATCCTTTTGCATGTCTATTTAGGAAAAAAATTTGCATCCAACCCCAGATCCAAAATAACTTGATCCATCTCGTACTCTCCTTTCTTCATGATAAGCCTCATCTAGTGCCCTATTCTCATCTTGTGTTTGCCTATATTTCCAACTGCGCGATGTACTTTAGGAGTAGCTTCCTTACTGACACACTTGTTTATCAATTCTTGTAGCCCTTCCATGGCCTTTCTCTCACTTAACAACTTCCTACAAGTATCCAAGCAAGTGTAATCATGGAGGGGTCAACTCATTCAAATAACTTGTCCTGACGTCTTGAGGTAGAGGCCTCAGTGAAGCTTTTCTTTGCCTCCATGAACATTTCCTTTGCATGCTCTAGATCAAACCCAACCTCCTTTTCTAGAGCCTTGCAAACCCACTCATTTTCTTCAAGTTTCTTTCCTTTATCATCACTAGTCATCTTTCTGCTTCCTAGCATAATATTCACATTAGGATCCTCTTCGCGGGGCTTGGCCCTCATCATTTTTAGATTCTGGATAGGTTGTTGAGGTCAGACATTTTTCTCTAGCATATTAGCTATCAGTATAGGGCATTCTTCTATCATGTGGTCAAACTGAGTGCAGTACTGACATCATGGGCATGTCTAGCTCATACATCCCCATGCATAGCATCCTATAAGTCTGCAATTGTACCAAATAACTCGTCCTCAACCTCTACAAGGTCCTCCTCCTCCTTAGCTTCATTAGAGCCCCTGATATCCTCTACATGCTCCCCTAGTGCCTTGATCAGAAGGCCTAGTTTCTATTTGCATTTGATACGTGGTCATTCTCTCCATTATCAATTCATAGCTACGGTATTTACGCTCATCATGGCCCATCAATTTACAGAAATTGCAAAATAATTCTTGTGGCATTTGTAAAAAAAAATGGAGCAAGTGGAAATTTTCTATCACATGTCTTCCAACTATCTGATAAATAATGCACCATAGCATGGGCACTGTACTTGGTCCAATGGAAACCTCCTATCTCAGGGCTATTAGCCCTCCCACTATAATACAATTCACAAAAAAGGGAAATGATCTTTATCATGCCCTTGGATTTTACATTTTAGGCACCAAAATTCTTCACGCACCTCTGGTTGAGTGGCTTTTTCCTTCTTCAAACTCTATAACTGCAAGCAGAGGTTTTGAAAGTTTGCAAGAGTTTGTTGAACTCCCAAAGAAGCATCCTGGATAGCTGTTTCATGTAATCTCATCGTAATTTCTAGGGCTTTTGCTTGGGTCCCTATATTTTGCTGTGAGAAAGAAAACCTTAGGTGGGGCAGAAGCGAGGCTACAAGCCATTCATGGTACTGACTATCTATGAGATTCATGTTAGCTTCGTGGATCTGGCACTTCAGTCTCTTTTCTAGATCCCAAGGTGTTTCGCGAGGCCTCATCATGATTTCCTTTAATCCAACGACTGATTCTGATTTAGACTTCATCCTACTGAATTCCTTATTTAGAGTAGTTTGAGTGTCCACCAATGATGCTAACGGGTTATCAGTGCAGTACTTAATGTACCATGTCAATGTGTGATATCATAGATTAGTAATCAACTGTGCCTTCTTCATATGATCATCTATAATATTTTGTGTTGTCCATACAACCTTCGCAACGAACTAAAACTGATCTAGGTCGTCACTTCCCAAGCCCTTGATGGTATTTGACATATTGAATGGTGGCAGAGGTTGTGGTGGTGTGGGCGAAGGTGTGTGCTCTGGAGGTGAATGTGGAGGTGGTGTGGGTGGATGAGGTATTCACAAGAAACCATGCTTTATCAACTGTACAGTGCTTCGAGGTGAGGCCTATACCACTCCCTCATCTTCACTCGAAGGAGGGTCTATTAAAAGATTGTATTCAAGATCCAGTCTTTCCTAATTTCTAAAGAATCGTCCACTTCTCATAGATCCAAACATCAAGGTACTGGCATAACCTAGTTTTCACACAAGAGAATTTTAATCCAAGTATTTAAATATTTCAAATACCTACCTCACAGTCCTTCGAAAAAGACTTGCTCTGCTTCACTATAGCTGATTGAGGTATCGACCATGAATTCCTTCAAAAATACTCCTATGACTCAATCAAGCTAGTGATCGACAACGTGTGTGATCTTACCTTCAGAAGCTTCCAACCATTGCACTAGCTCCAGGATGCACATTATTGGGTCGTCAAGCTTCCACCTTCCATGGTCGTCTGCCAATTTAACGATCCACTCGTATAGCGCGATCGGGAAGGTTCAGAAGAAAATTTCATGTATTTCTGTGTACAAATACCTATCCAACAAGTGTTCTTTTGTCATGTGCAGATTTTTGTTCTCTTGCACCATGAATTCATGGATCTTTCTATCCAACCGCTTCTCAATTTCTATGTTTATCAGATTCCAGTGATACGACATCACACTTCGCTTTATTCAGATCATGGTTGCATCAATGGAGCCATTTGTTGGCTTAGTGGGACCTGACCCAGGTTCAGAGTTAGTTGTGGTAAAAAAATCCCTACACTACTGGCCCTTTTGGCATCAATCCACGGAGTGTGGACTAAAGTCTCACCCGAAGCAATATGGGGGGAAGTTGGAACCAACGTTTTGCACCCAGATATCAACGTGATGTCATTTTATGCCCTAAATATTCCTT
Source organism: Pinus taeda (assembly GCA_000404065.3). NCBI lineage: Eukaryota > Viridiplantae > Streptophyta > Pinopsida > Pinales > Pinaceae > Pinus > Pinus taeda. Next base: position 18,064 of record APFE031132492.1, read on the forward strand.
TGTATAGATCAATAAGAATTTATAGCTTATCGATATAACTCCCTTTAATTACCCTCTAGACCTCTGCGAAGGTCTACGACTGTCTTTCGTAGACCTTGAACAGACTAATCTGCTACTTATGCACCTCGAAGATTACTCTTAACACAATAATTACTCAGATCGGCTTAAGTCTTTGATCACTTCAACAGGCAACAAGGTAACCTTTTCTTAAATAGTTAACATCAATTGCATTCATATAAGAGTATAAATAATGTAATGTCACGCATCAATACATCATTATTTTATAAACCTATCATTCATCACAACATAAGGAATATTCATATAAAACGGAAGTAAGGAGATAAACACGGGTATTTATACAAAAATATTTTTTATTTAATATGTGATTCAACTTATAGACTCAAGACTTCCCTGCACACTAAGCTATAGGGGTCCGTGCACTGAGCTATGGACTCTACTCTAGGCCTCTGTGCAGACAGCTGTATAGCCTTTCTTCCTACTCTTCTGCACTAATTCTCTAGACTTTTCCCATAGGAAAACTTCATTACTTGCATTAAACATCCTAAGACACACAAATTTACACAATCCCATGGTCTGCAGACCATGGGTAGATCCTTAAAAAGTTGTCTCTACTTACATAAAGAAGGATAAAACCTTTTATGATTCTTTAACTAACTACGCACTTCGTGACCACAATTTGCGGAGACTTTACATCTTTATACAATAAAACTTGGGGTTTTTCCCCCAAATTTACCCTAGGAGACCCCATCCTAACAATTTCCAATGTGGTTGACATAACATTATTAAATCATATGCCACCTTATTACATGTTAAGAAGGATGATAATATTAAAACAAAACTATATAAGTCACAATGATATAGTCCATGCTATAAGAGCACAATTGTCATATTAATGGAGGGTGTACACATTGAACATCTAAAGCCTTCCCTTCACGTCATTATTATTGTGTTAGTGCATAAGGTATAATTATTGGAAAGTTAAGGCTTGAATATCACAACATATACATTTTTAATAACAAAGACCCTTTTAATTAATACAATGATGTTTGCTATATCATTATAGCGCTAATTAAAAAAGGATGGTATGTAAGAAATACCATATAATTAATTTTATAACCAAAATATTTGAAGAATAAAAGGGCGATTCAAGAAAAATAAAAAAGTTAGAGCTCTAATATTTATTAAGTTAAGCTAAATCGCCTTTAGCAATAAATGAACATTGGCTATCTAATTACTGTGAAGTAAGTGCATGGATTGTTATCAAGTTAAAACCATTATCATTCTATGTTCATGATTGATACTATTTATCCATCTCATAACATATATAACTTGTATTCAAACGATTATCCACATTGTTATAAAAAACCCTTGCTTTCCATGAAATCAAGATGTGCTTGTAAACAATCATTCATCATTAGGAATGTTACATAGAGACGAGAACAACTTCCAATTGTGGTAAGGTAGATGTTGTTGACAACTCCATAGTTGTAAATGTGGGTAGGGTTGTCTAAAGAGAAAAGAGAAGGTGAGGCTCTTGAGATGAAGTGAGAAGGTGTTATTGAATATGAATGAAGTGCAAGAATGAAGACACATTATAAGCATATCATGAATAATTTATCTAACAACCCAACCTGTGAATGGCTTGATTTTTCCATTTAATTACACCATATATTTTAATTTTTAAAATTAAATGAGTTAAAGGGACATGGATTCCAAAGAGACTGAGTGAAGCCTACTACTTGTGATATTCACCTTACTTGTTGATGGAGGAATAGGGACAGTTGGGACAACCATTGAATGTTGGTTATTAACCCTTAATTGGAATGGAATGGCTTTTTGTAGGGAACTATCATTGTAAATTTATGAAGTGAAGACAAGGGACAAAAGCCCATGCTAGCTTGGGAACCACAATAGAAAACAAAGGACAAAAAAAATAATGCATAACAAATGGGAAGTAGTTGGAAAACAAATGAAGGGTCGACCTAGGTAGTAGATTCATGAGGGGACGCCTAGGGGAGAGGAGAGTATTACTCTTTAGATGCACATAGAGAAAAGAGGAAAAACCTTGTGGAGAAGAGAAACATGAACAAATAAAGAAGAGAAGTGCAGAAGCTTATTTTCATAGTAATAGGGAGGACATAATTTCCCTAGGAAAGTGGAGGACAAGCATGGGATTTTGAAGCTTTAATACATAAGAGTATGTAGTGGAGAATTTAGAGCTATGAAAGAAACGGCCAAAGTACTCATCTAGATTAAAAAATAAAATAGTAAAAATTTCACATTTTCAGGAAGATATTGGTTTCTTCCACTGCTCTTAGAATGCTATCAAACCTTTGGTTAAGCAATAGGAGTGTAGGAGGAATTTCCTTTAGGTGAGGGTAATTCTCAAGATACCTTAGGATGATGGAGGGTGGAAATGGCATTCTTTATCTTCCCTTAACAATCTGGGGTACAATTTTGTCCCTTAGATTCCTGGTAAAGTAAATTCTAGAGTTTGTTGTTTGTTATTTGACTTAGCAGTGGTTTATGGATTCCCTTCATTGGGTGGAGCCACTTGGTGGAAGTGGGTCCTAGATTCCCTTAGTTAGGTGTAACCACTATGTCACATGCTTCCATGGTGGATGTGAGGCATATAGACTTCTTGAATTATGTGTGTGTGTGTATTTGTCTGTGTGTGTGTGTCTATGTGTGTGTTATTGGATATCTAGATGGTGGAGGCAACATGCCTCTAGATTCCTTATACTTGGTTGATTTATATTAAATAGAGGGTGGATGAAACAAGTCTCTAGATGCACTGTGTATTGTTTTTCTACTATTGGATATCTGGAGGGTGAAGGAAATTTTCCTCTATATCCCTTGTGAATTAGTGAACTATCGAGTAGTTGGTGGGTGGAGGTATAAGAACCTCTAGAATCCTTATTTTTATTGTTATTTGGTGGTTATTCACTTGATCAAGACCACGTGAGTCCATGGAATCTAGCTCGAGGATGACAACTGCAAGTGTCTTGGCTATAGCTTGTATATGGTTTAGTGGAGAGTTGAAGTCTTGAACTCAATTTCCCATTTTCATTATAAATCTATGATAAATTCTCTTATACATATTCTTGTATGGATTTCATCTTTAAATATGGATGCATGGTATGCTAATGGTTGCATGAAAAGTCTAGCTGTAGTTTTGTTTATATGATGAATGGCTAGTTATGATCCATATGAGGATGTATGGATGAAAATAAATATTTAATGGGACTGTTAACCTCATGCTAACATGTTTTTGTAGGAATTATTTTTGAATCTTAGTGTTGACATAAAACTAGAGAAACGTTTGATCATTGAAGCTAATTGCCCCTATGGACTAATTGTCATCTTATGATAAATGAATGTTATGTGCCTAACCATTTATTATTATAGGATTCTTCTATATATCTTTTTTACTACTCGTTTGGTTGGTTGTTTCTTTTCAATTTGAGTAAGGGTATATGAAGGTGATGTTGGGACCTTGTTCATTTACTGTTCAACTAGTGAGGCCAATATAGTTCAAGAGGGTAGAAATCTTGTTGTTGAACGGTGTCTTTCTCTATGTGTTTAGAAGAAGAATTTCTCCTCGAAATGGTTCTATTTTAGTTACTTTCCTTGAGGGAATTCTTAGTAAGTTGTTCTCAATGTCTTCTTTAGAGTTCATCAGCTCAAACGCATTGTTGATGCAAGTTGGAGGACCTATGAAAAAAATAGAAAGGCCTTGACAGAATGTGAACTCCGAATATTTGTAAAATGCTCGCAAGTTGGATGAGAAATTAAGTTTTTGGACCCATAGGTTGGCAGTTGGGAAGTTGTTTAGGTAGTCTAAACTCATGGCAGGCCTTTACTTGACCTTGGTCAGACTCACTTTGGAAATTTTTAGGAGTTTGGGAGTAAGTAGGTAGTTTATAGTTTAGATGATTAGGGATCAGGGTTGATCCTGACCTAACACTATATAGTGCCAAGGATGAGGGCTGACCCAACTTAGGTCAGATTTTGGGGATTGGTCCACACAATGGAACATGAAAGGGGTGTGCTAGTAAGTAGGGATGACTCTAATTATTCTCTGAGCTTGACTGCCATGTGTTTTATTCATGGTAGTGGCCCCTACAGTCACCTCATTTGTGGGCCATGGGATGGATTCCATATGGAGGGCAAGGTGATGTGGGAATGTGACATGGTACATCTTTTCGAAGGCATAACTCTCAATCTATAATTCAAATTGAGGAAAGGTTTATATTGTTAGAATTCTCTAAACGAGATTATCGTAGTTATGTTGTCAGATTGAAAATTTAAGAAAGTGAATAAAGGTCAAAAATTGTAGGTCATGTTTCCATAACGATACCTTGGGAGTTGGATTCACATAGTGACTACTCCCTAATAACTCTAGTTGGGTTATGGGATCAGGAGGCAGAGTGTGTCATAGTGTGGTATCATAGCATTCATGTTCAACACTTGGACTAGACAATATCTATCATGAGAAAGCTAGTAGCAGACTTCCCCTGTAGAAATTCATAATGATTCTTGTAGAAAATTAACAAAGTAGATATTTACATGTTAAAAAGATAGTTTGAAATTAATTTATTATTACTAATATTTTGAGTTTTATTAATATTCTAACTGGGTATTCGTTGTAGCTGGACTATTATTGTGACTCCAAGAGAGCATGTCCAAGGTTAAGAGTTTGTTTATTTGATTATGATGTTATTCATCTAACAGTTGTGTGTGAACGACAACACATTACAAGTAACAAGAGATTTAAGCGATGAGGACAAGAATGGTCTAGTACAAATTTGAAAAGTCAGAGGATGAATCTGAAGGGGCATGAATGAATAAGGAAGAAATATTAGTGGGAAACAACATAGGAGTCAACTCTCTTAACTAGTTGGAAACCTTGAGAAGCTTGGAGGCTGAAATAAGAAGCTTCAAAGAAGATAGTGAAAGATCTATAAAGGTCTAGGAGAGGCAAGAGGAAGTGAATGTAGTAATACCTCAAAACCCCTGAGACTTACAGAGACAAAAAAACCATGAGCTAGAGGTCAATCATAGATCCAATCATAGCCCTTCTAAATTATAAGAGAGGATGGAGCATATGGTAGTATATCCACAAAGAGGCACATAAGGGAAAGGGAGAACATTGTGAAGGGAAATGAGTCATTGAGTACTTCATAAGAAAGATCCAACACTCATGGGAATTACTCTTATCATCATTAACTTCATTTCCATTATTCTCATCATCATTACCAATGGAATAAGGAAAGGGACTATATGCTCGAAGAGCTTAAGAATATTAAATCACCTATATTTGATGGGGAAGTGAAGAAGTCTGAGATGTCGAATTTTGATTGATTTGGATGAAGAAGTTTTTCAGAATTCATGAATGTTCTGAGAACATGAAGGAAAAACTAGCCACCTATAGTCTGAAGGGGAGAGGAAACATATTGTGGGAATATTTGAAAATTGTTAAAGGATTATCAAAATAAAGCCTGGCTTGGAAGAAGTTTGAAAATATCTTGATGGAGAAATATCTATCAAACAAATATTATGTCAGCAAGGAAAAAAAAAATATGAGTTGAAGTTGCGGTAATTTTCATATGAAGAGTATATTACGAGATGTCTTGAACTGATGAGGTATGTTCCATATCTCAAGGATGAGAGAAGGAAGGTTCAACATTTTATTAATGGGTTGCCTATGTAATTTAGGGACTGCATTGAGTTCCATGAACCACAAAGTAGTGAGAGAGAAAAGGCGAAATATCCCAAAAGGATCACAGATAAGAAAGAAGATGTGTCCTCAATTAGTGGAGGTTGATTTCAACAAAAAAACTGGTCAAAGGGAGAGAGTTAGTGGACATCCAAAAATGGGAGAGAAATGCAAAACTAAGGCAATAAAGCCTCTAAAATGTTCGATCTATTGTCACGATCACTAGAAAAGAGATTTTCCACATCAGAGAGGCACATGAACTCATATCTATAGTGCATAGGAAAGTAGAATAGTGGGTGACATAGTGATGAGAACACCCATAATTTGCATAGTAGTAGATAATTTCTAGCTCGACCAATAGGGTTCCATCATTGAGATTCAAGTTAATATGTCCAACAAAACTATCTCTATGTTAAGTGACCCATGATCTGGCTATAGTTATGTGAATCTAGAGCTTGTAGAAGATGTCGATTAGCCAAGGAAACACATGTGGAACCATGGTAAGCTCAGTTGGAATCAAGAACCAAATGATAGAATTATTACTTAGTGAATCCATGCTCTTTTGATTAACTTACATGTCAACAATATCACACCTAAACTTGTTGTCACTGCGAGCATAAGATGTGCTATTGGGCATAAACTAGATGTACAAATATCACCCTAAAGTGGACTATGTAGAAAAGGAAATTGAATTCTTATATGAGCAAGGAGAAACAAGATTTTTGCAAAGGTAGGAGAAATCCTACTTCAGTGAGGTTGATCACAACTATGCAAGACAAGCACAACAACATAAAATGACTCATGTTGTTTGTAGCGAAATTGTCTAGTGTTGAGAAAGATAGAAATGATAAAACGAGTGTGGAAAGTGATTTTTTCAAAATACATCCTATTCTACAGAAGTATGGAAATGTATTTCCATTGGAGGTTCGTAGATTACCTTCTCATATATACATAAATTTTTGTATTTATTTAGTATGTGGAGTAGCACTAAGATCCAAATCACTATACTAGATAAGCACTCCTGAGTTGCTCAAGCTAAAATTGTAGCTAAAGGAGATTTTCGAAAAAGGTTACATAAGTTTGAGTGCGTCATCACCCATTTTGTTTGTAAAGAAAAAATATAGGACACTTATATTTTCTATTGACTACAAGAAGTTAAACAAGGTGATTGTAAAGAATAGGTACCCATTTCTATAGATTATTGATCTCTTTCACCAACTAAGGTGAGAAACAATTTTTTCCATGATCAACTTGACATTAGGTTATCACCAAGTGAGGATCAAGGATGAAAATATTCATAAGACAACATTCTATACATGATACAAACACTATGGGTTCATGGAGGTACCATTTGGGCTTACTAATGCCCCAATTACTTTTATGTGCTTAATGAATGGGGTATTATGTCCTTATTTGGATAATTTTGTGATTGTATTTGTCAACGACATATTGATGTATTCAAGGGCTAAGGAAGAGCATGAGAAACATTTGGATGTAGTGCTACAATTTTTGAGAGATCATAAAGTCTATGTAAAGCTTAGCAATTGTGAATTCTTGTAGCTATAGATACATTATTTGAGGCACATTGTCTCTAAGGAAGGGAAATCATTTTATTCAAAGAAATTTGTGGCCATCATGGAGTGGCCCATACAGAGAAATGTGACTCAGGTTAGATAATTCATAGGGTTGCAAAGCTACGATATGAGGTTCATCAAAAAAATTTCTAAAATAGGCCACCCTATCACATCCTTGCATACAAAAGGGAAGAAAATTGATTGCACTGTTGACTGTGCAGTTAGTTTTGAGCAAGTGAAACAACTTATCACTAATTCACTAATATTAAGAATTAAATGCCCAAACAAGGATGATTTTTCATGGATGGACTCCCACAATGATAGGCTCTATGGAGACCTATTATAGGAGGGACATATAGTGTGTTATGGGTCTTAGAAGTTGAATTAGCATTAGGCAAACTATGTGACTCATGATTTGGACTTAGCTTCCATTATTCGTACATTGAAGATGTGGAGGCATTACCTCCACATAAAAATATTTATTCTCATGAAATATGACATGATCGTGAAATAATGATGTTGGTTGTTGATAGATTAAGCAATGTAGCTCATTTCATAATGGTTAACTACAACAACTCAGCTAGTGAGGTGGCACAAATTTTGATAAAGGAGATTGTGAGACTGAATTGAGTACCCAAGAAAATTATTTTAAAAAGAGTGCCAAATTCAATTCCAAGTATGGAAGGAACAATTTCGAGGAATTGAAATGAAATTATCATTCAGTACAATATATCATCCAGAGATGGGTGAGAAAAGAAAGAGAATAAATTGAATCCTTGAGTCCATGTTAAGGATGTATGTAATGTACCAAGAAAATAAGTGGGAAAAATATCTTCCACTTGTGGAGTTTGCATACAATAATGGATACCAAGAGTATTTAATGATGAGTGCATTTGAGGCATTATATGGAAGGATTCGTAATAGTCCTATTAGCTGGACTGATCAAGTGACTACTTTCATGATTGGACCTAATATGTTAAAAGAGATGCAGCAACAAATTCAAGATATTATGTAGAACTTAAATGAAACACATGATAGGAACATGTTTACTTGATTATTAGACCCAACAAGATATCCTTGAAGATTGGGTCATGTGCTAAGATGGTACCGTGGTGTTCTGGACCTTTTAAGACCCTTGGGAGGATTGGGCCAGTGGCCTATAGGCTGGCCTTACATCCTTCTGTTAAATTCCATGATGTTTTCCACTTTTATTTTCTTAGAAGACATGTACAAGAATTTAATCATGTTATTGATTGATTTGTGATGCAAGTGGAACCAGAGGTAAAGTTCTATCCAAATCCATTGTGCATTCTAGACCCAAGGAGTCTCATGCTCTAGATTCAATCCATAAAACAAGTCAAATTGTAGTGGAAGCACTATGGGTCAGAGGAATCCACTTGGGAAATGGTTGATTCTAGGAAGACAACTTATCAATTTTTGTATGTTAGTTGACGAAAATGTTCTTATGTAATTGTAAAAATTGTAAATATATATAAATATAAACATCTAAGAACAATATTTTATTTCTTACTTAACATGTTCTCCTTGTGTGTATGGATAGATAACACCGAGGATGGTGTTCCACCAAGGGGGAGGGGTCTATAATAAACCAACCCATGATTGGCCTTATTTTTCCATGTAATTACACCATGTATTTGAATTTTGAAAAGTAAATGGAATGAGTAAGAGACATGGATTCCAAAGGGACTAAGTGAGGTCTATTGTTTTGGATATTCAACTTACATGCTAAAGGAGAAAATTGGACATGTGGGACAATACTTGAAGGTTAGCCATTTAGCCTTAATTGCAATGGAATGGTGTGTTTGCAGGGAACAATTGTTGTAAATTTATGATTTGTAAACAGGGGAAAAAATCCCATGCTACCTTTGGAACCATAATAGACAACAAAGGATAAAATAATTCATGCACATCATATGGGGAGAAAATTGGAAAAATAAAAGCATCAATGGTTGACCTATGGAGTAGACTTGCAAGGGGATACAAAAGGGATAGGAGAGTGTATCTCTACACATGCACACAAAGAATAGAGAAACAACCTTGTGTAGAAGTGAAACAAGAACAAACAAAGAAGAGAGGTGAAAAATCATGTTCGTGCAACAATAGGAAAGACACAATTTCCCTCAGAAAATGGAGGAGCTTGAGAGTTCAGAGATTCGGTATATAAGAGGGCATAGTGGGGCATCTAGCGCTCTACAAGAAAAAGCTGAAGAACTCATCTAGGTTGAACAAGAAAATAGAAGATATTTCACAGTGTCTTGAAGGTATTGGTTTCTTCCACTACTATTAGAAGGCTATCATACCTTTGGTTGAGAAACACATGTCAAAGAGGAATTTCCTTCATGTGATGGTGAATATCAGGATACCTCAGGGGGGTGGAGGGTGGAGGCATAATTCTTTTGATTCACTCGATAGCTCAGGGTATAAATTTATCCCTTGGATTCATATTAAAGGATATTCCAGAGTTTTCTTTGGTTGTTATTTGACATGGTAGTGGGTTCTAGATTCCCTTCTTTAGTTGGAGCCATTGTGCGGAAGTGTGTTCTGGACCCATTAACTAGATGGAACCAATGTGTTGCATGCAAGCAAGGTGGAGTTTAGGCCTCTAGACTCCCTAGAGGATGTGTGTGTGTCTTGTTAGATTGTTGGAGGGTGGAGGAGGCATGCCTATGGATTCTTTGTGCTTGGTTGATTGCTATTGAATAAAGGGTAGAGGAAGAAAGCCTCTGAATGCCCTATATTTTTTGGCTATTATTGGATAAATCGAGGTTGGATGAAAATAAACTTTGGATCCCCTCAGCATTGGTGAATTGTTGAGTAGCTAGTTGTTGGAGGTAGAAGGACCTCTAGGGTCCCAGTTTCCACTAGGAGTTGGTGTTTATTACCTTCAGAAACAACACTTCAGTCTCTAGAATCTAGATTGGGGGTGACAGATGAAAGTATATTGGTTGCAACTTTTCTATGGTTGGGTGTAGATTTGAAGCCCTAAACATAGTTTCCCATATTTAGTATAAATCTAAGACAATTTTTCTTGCACATACTCTTGTGTGGATTTCATGTTTAAGTATGAACGAATGGTATTTTAGTGGTTGCATGATAGGACTTGTTTTACTTGTGTTTATATGTTGAATGGACAATTATGATCCATATGAGGATGTATGGATTAATATGAACAATTCATGGGATTTTTTATCTCATGCTAACATTGTGTTGCAAAAATTGTTTTCATGTGATAGTGTTGGGATTGCACATTAGAAATGTTGGAGTAGTGAAGCTAATTGTCCGTATGGATTGATTTTCATCTTTTCATAAATGAATTTCATGTGGCTGACACTTTATTGTCATATGATTTTTGTCTTTATTTTGTTCATAATCCTATGGTTGGTTATCTAAATTGTATTTGAGTAGGGGGATATGGATATGAGGTTGGGGCCTTGTTAATTTTCTTTTTTCATCTGGTGAGCTTGACAGACTTTAGGAGGATAGAATTCCGATTATTGAAGGGAATATTTCTCTCTTCTTTCATAAGAAGAACTATTCTTAGAATTTTTTTTGTTTTAGAGGTTTTCCTTGACAAAATTTTTAATAAGTTGTTATCAATGTTTTCCCTAGAGTTCAATGGCTTAGAGGTGTTGCTCATGGTGCCTGAAACACCTTAAAAAAATGTACAAAATCCTTCAAGGTAATTTGTCCATTTGTATATAAAATCATTGCAAGACGAAGAAACAATGTAGCAAACATAGTTTAAGGGGGGGTACACAATAGCATTTGATGTTACAAGAAAAATATGAGTCGTATTAGAATGGTGACGAAAGACAAAAAAGATAAGATTGAGTACGTAGGAAGAACACCCAACTAGAAGAATAGAAGGTAGATGGATGAATATCAAAGAGAAAGATAGTACATAAGCTTAGCGAGAGATGCAAGATCAGTAGTAGAAGTCATCATAATTTGGTTCAAGGAGAGTTGATTTCTCAAACAAGGTAGAAAATTAAACGTTCACATATCTTATATTATTCATTCATAGTCATTTAAGAAAAGTATATGATTAATCCTTTTCATCGTGATCATTAGTAAGAAATAGGTTTTTCTCTACATGCTCCTTTGTTATCAGTGGGTATCTCCTTGTCAATTAATATTGTTTTATTTAGCTGGAGAAACCTTTCGTATCTTCAATAACACTTCAATGTGATTGTTTGGTCAATTTAGTGTTGTCTAAATTGCTATCATAAATTGTCAACCCGGGGCTCGTAAGCTGATGAAGTGAAGTGTACAATATATACTTAAGCAGCCTTTTCTAGTTCTTTTTGTCGTTTTTAGTTTGTGTCTAACTTATCTTCTTAATGTGATGTGATGAGGTTATAAACAAGTGAGTGAATGTGTGTGTATGTGGCGATTTCTAAATACTTTTTCAATTTTAAAGAGAAAACTTGAACAATAACTTGAAATGGAATTAAAGCTTCGAATGAAAATAAAGCATCAAACAAAAAGACCAATGGCACTAGTCCAATACCTTTACTGCTGATAAGAATGAAAATGACATCTATATTAATTCAGCTGAAAGCAAGAACACTACTCTAACTCCTCTATTGAATCTAAAACAATGCAAAAATTAAGTGACAAATCACACTAC
>APFE031132492.1:30048-86281 GCA_000404065.3 Pinus taeda
CCCTTTCAATGTTGAAGGGAACAGTTTGAGTTTTTGAGCGTCTTCCAGATAATCATAAGTTCGACATACAACCTCAAACTCAAATAGAAATGTCTCAGGGTCCTCATTTCTTAATCCATGAAAGTTTGGGAGGACGGATGGTGAAATGTTTTTTATTGTGGCTCAGGAGTCATCATTGACTATGGGAAATCCAAATGAATTATCTCCATTCCTATTTCCTCCATTGTTACCTCTACCTCCTCCATTATTTCCTCCTCCACTTCTACCTCTACCTATACCTCCTCCAAGTCCAGTTTCTCTTTCTTCTGCCATGGTAGTTTCTTCAAAGACCTCAAAGTTCTCTGGTTCCTCTACCAAGGGTGAATGAGGAGGAATTTCTCCTTCTTCCTCGGGTGATTCTATTTCTTCAATTACAATCTGTCTCCCTGTGGAAGAAAGGAAAGAATCTCCTTCGGATCCAATAGATGGTATGGGAGAGTCAACTACTGCCTCTTGGATTCCAGGAATCCTAGAACTAGGAGTATGAGTTGGAGATGATGAAGGTGTCTCTTGCCTATTTCTTGAAGTGGATGGAGTTGTGAAAATAGAACTTCTGGCTCCAGCTAAAAACCTTCCCCTAGAATCTCTCGCTCTATGCATGTCATTTTTTTATTTTCCTTCAAGTCAGGGTAATAATTCTCTTTCTGATCTTCCAGGTCACCCTAGGTGCAAGAAGAGAGCATACTCAAGGAACTATTAAACCAATAACTTTCTCTTTTCTGATCCTCCAGATCACTCTAGGTGCAAGAGGAGAGCATACTTTGAGCGGTTATTAATTTTCCTTTCTTGAAATTTTCTTGTTTTTATCTTTTTTTTTTAAGAATTGGCTACCTAATTTTCACTTCCCCGGCAACGACGACAAAATGTTTGGTCAATTTAGCGTTGTCTAAATTGCTATCATAAATTGTCAACCCGGGGCTCATAAGCTGATGAAGTGAAGTGTACAATATATACTTAAGCAGCCTTTTCTGGTTCTTTTTGTCGTTTTTAGTGTATGTCTAACTTATCTTCCTAATGTGATGTGATGAAGTTATAAACAAGTGAGTGAATGTGTGTGTATGTGGTGATTTCTAAAATGCTTCTTGAATTTAAAAGAGAAAAATTGAACAATAACTTGAAATGGAATTAAAGCTTTGAATGAAAGTAAAGCATCAAACAAAAAGACCAATGGCACTAGTCCAATACCTTACTGCTGATAAGAATGAAAATGACATCTATATTAACGCAGCTGAAAGCAAGAACACTACTCTAACTTTTCTATTGAATCTAAAGCAATGCAAAAATTAAGTGACAAACCACACTACTTAATTCTCCCTTAACATTCTGCCTTTAGCCAAATTGATCATGTGAAAAAGAGTTAGGAGTGAATTAGTAATATGAGTCTAAAACTAAATAAACCAAGCTGCAATTAAATGATGTTTTGGTCCCATAAAAGTTAGTGAATTATGATAAAAAGAACCATCAAGAGATTAGCAACTTGACAAAACTTGATAAAGTAACTAGGCAAGGAAACTAACTAAGCAAAGAAACTAATGAAAATCAAAGCAAAAGTCAGCAGTTTAGATAAGACAACTTCAGATGCCACTAGTGTTAAAAAGAAGGAAAATCACGCTGTCCCGGGCTCCTAACAAAGCTGTAAAAACACACTGATCAGTCATGAAAAGTAAAGAAACATAAAGCAGCATAATTCAAAACTGTACATTAATATACATGGTGAATTAAAGAAAAAGGAATGCAAGAAAGTAAATTTAAAAGCTATTGTACAATGGTTGTAGCAGACAGGGGCCCTCCATCCACTTCAACAAATTAAAAGATCAGCTATGCAAGTAGAAACAGAACTGTCTTCTTGGAATTAAATCAACACATAATAAAACACAGTGGAGAGCGTAAACGCTATACAAAAGAGTCTTTAAAACAGAGTTTATAGCAGCAAAATATTAACTTCCAAAAGCTCACTAATCAGCGTGTAGAAACACTTTATTTATAGCAAGAACACAAACTGTTCTGTGCGTAAACTAAGCTAACTAACAGCTATGAAAAAAACACGTTCACCAGCACCGTGCACGGATTTAGGGAACGATCATCATGGTTTAATAAATCCGTTGTTGGATTCTTGTCCCCTGCAGTCTTTGTGGCTAAAGAAGAGGCCAGATGTGACTTACGTGCTCCAACTGATCACGCAGAGCCGTGCCACCGTTTGCAACCTTGCCGTTTGACCAGAGTTACCTCCGCGTTGACCAGGGGTGTAGACGGCCATTTTGGCTGAGCTAATAGCACACGCACCATGTACACAGTCATACAAACTTGCCCATGTGGCTCTTTCCTCTGGAGGGCACCTGGATCATAGCAAACAAGAAAATGGCTGCAGAATCTGGGATTGGCTGCAGAATCAAAGATCGGCTGCAGAAACCCTGTATTAGCTATGGAATTGCAACACTTGAACCAAAAATCTAAACCAACAGTCAATCATTAGCACAATTAGCAAATCATGTTAAAAACTCCTATAATGCAATGAATTGAACAAGTTGATGAAGGAAATGATGACAAAAGAAGGAAATGAGCAAGAAAGGTCTATTGGGAGGATGGGTAAATGAGTGCAGGTTTGAGGCTCAACACTGATCATGATCAATAATAAGTAATCATACTACTAAGAAATTTGTGGAGCAGGTTACAGAGAGAACAATGAAATTTAAATTTTTCCCAAACTTGTGAAGCTAGCCTAATACATCAAATTGGCACCAAACCATTGGTGAAATTGTGTTTCAACAAGAATCCCTATTTGGAGTAACTTGACCCCAAGGGGAGAAGAGATGATCGAGATTATTGTAAATATGCCCAGCGAAAGTTTGGATAGTCACACAAGTAGTATCATTAGAAGTCATTCCATTTCCAATACAAAAAATGTTATAGAGAGCCATTGGAAGATAGGGTGATTACCCATTATATTCTCACAAGAAAAAGAGAAGAAAAGTGTATGTAGTAGTATTAATGAAAAACTAAGTATCCAATTTTATCCCTTTAAGAGGAGTATTATAAAAAAGAAAATAGTGTTAAAAACTGGATGAACAATCAAGAGTGATACCAATATTGTGGATAGAGATAAGTTTTCAAAGGGGAAGAGTGAGAAAAATTTGGGTGCTCGTAAGGAGAAAAAACATTAGGAGAGAGATGGATGTCTCCATTTTCTACTAATGTCAAAATGCGAGATTCATATCATAGCTTGTGCTTGTGCTTGTGGGATATTCCATCAATAGAAAAGGAGGATATTGTTAGATTTGTTGTCTTGTCATTGATGTAAACCTCAGTGCATTGATGTGAACCTTGGTGCATGGATGAGATGATTATGTCAAGGGAGATTGTTGGCATGGTTAGGTAGCATTAAATTAGATACTATTGCAAAAAGTGTTCTCTGAAGTGTCAAGTAATGTAGGAAACTATGCTAATATGTGGTCATTAGCTGAGAGCCATCATAGTAGTAAGAGAAGTGATGAATCTAAAAAGACATTATAACTATGATCATTGGATGGACTAGATTTGTAGACACATTTACCCTAGGAAAGTTTCCTATATGCTCCGACAAATTGAAACTTTTTATGGTTCTCAAAGATACTTTTTCAATGGTTAAAAACAAATTGAAAATATCCCAAGGGATTAAAAGGTATGGTATTTTCAAGTATGGTAGGGTACCTTGATCTCAGTGATCTAGTGGAGGCCACATCAATGTGTTCTATAGTTTTAATGAAAGGTTCCTATAATCCCACAATCCTGTAATTGACATAAGTAGTGAGAGATATAACTTATAACTAATATCATGAAATTTTCATCTCCCAAAAAAAAATGAGGTTGCAACATCTTACAAAGGTTTCTGATAGCACTATATGGGACTGACTAGATGGAGATAAACACTCAACAAGAACTTCATACCCAGTACAACTTTTGGGTGAGAAACAAAATCATGAAAAATAGTCCTTGATATCCCTCTTCCAATGATGAGAAAAATGGAGAAAGTGGACGAAAGAGAGAATGGTAGGGAGTACACAAATAGAGTATGCATGGCCTAATGAAAATACAACATGTGGTATTGGAATCATAGGTCAATGATATGGCATTATGATAGAGAGACACACGGTAGGAAATAATGTCCCTTTTAGGGGCCAAAACTAGCAAATTTGGGTGACAATTGGTAGTGATGATGACAATTGAGGTGGAAAATTTCGTGACATATTTTCAATATTTGCACCAAGGGGTCATGTCTGTGAAATATTTCCCATGTTATGGAGTTTAAACAGAAAATGGATAAGTGTTGGAGGTGATTAATGATGGGGATAATAGTGGGTCGATTAGTTCTCATGCCATGCCAATGATAGATTACCTAAAGATATGGCTTGTTGAGACTTGTCCTGATGGCACAATCTCAAGGTTCATGGAAGCTAGAAGAATGAGATATTGCAATTAAGAGACATGAAAATCCATAGCTCATGGTGATGATTCTATGGTTCCCACAATTTCAAGCCTTAGAGTCTTCAGCAATTGTAAAACTTTCGAAGATGCAAGAGTTTCCTAGAACTCTAATTTGATGAGAAATTTTCACACCAGAGCATTTTGTTGTTGTGAAATTATGAAGTTGAGTGCGAGGGTGTGTTTCCATAGTAAGACCATGATATTGGCCCATTGGCATATGAATCCCAGGCATGAAAACATAAGGGAGAAATGTTTTTAATTCTTTGTAGAATTTATTCCCCCCATGTACTATGTGTTTACTTTTGTTGGTTGTTGTTTGGATAAGGGAACACAACCATTTTGAACAAGGTTAAGGGTTGTGAGGTGTGCCCTAACCAAAGCTTAAGGCTGCATAGAGCACTATGGCAATATATCAATCACATCATGCAAAGAATGGTCCTTTGGTGATTAGGATGCTAATGGATGAGGGTCATTGGAAAGCTCTACTTGAGGATTATGTTAAAATCCATGTGGAAGGGTATCCATAGGTGTTGGGTACCCTAATGTTGTAGCGGCTGCAACTACCCTCCAAAATTTTGCATTAGCTTCATTTTGGAGCCTCCTTACCAACTTTTCGTAGCAGCTTGTCTTGCTTCATCAAGTTCACAAGCTTCAATGTTTTACTTGCATAAAGGTAGTCTGTCGATCATAGCTCGATGCATTCCCCTCACAACATGATCAATTGGACTTGGTCCAACTACATGCTAAGCATCTCCCCTAAGAAATTACACAATTCTAGAGGGAAACTAACCTTCCGTCTAGAAAATTATGCAATCCTAACTGGAAACCTGTTGGGCTCCAGAATTGCATATTTCTGGTAGTCAACACACATATTGAAAATTGTGAAATTTTCACCAACAAGATTGCTCAGCTAAGAATTTGTGCAAACCTTGGCAGTAGTCAATTGCTCTACCCAGAAATCATGTAAATCTTTTGCGCATCCAGCCTAGCTCCCAACCAGAAATGTGCATTTTCTCCCTGCAGTCAAGGAGTCTCTTGCATTTGTAGCTGTGTTTCTCTAGTTCACTCTGGGACCGAGCAAATCTAACTTGCATGTATGGGTTGCTTCTCCCTAGGTAGCATGCAAAGGCATCCCTTGATTCAGGTGTCTATTTTTAGTAGTTGGAGGTTACATGCAAGGATCGCTTCAGAAACCTCCCACCAAGTGTCACTTTCCCTAGATTTGTGGCATGCACATCACAACCTCAATGTTATCGAAACTCATCAATCGAATGTTGCAGAGCTCATTCCTCACATCAGTGTTGGAGCTCTGACATCCCACATCACATCTAGGAGCTGTCAGCACATTCAACTCATTTTTCTTGGGGTAAGCTTGCTTTCCATGTCATATGTTGCATTTCTGGTTCTTTTTGTGTTTCTCTTCATATGAACACTATCTTCTTGGTTTTAGTGAGTGCTTGTTGTCATTTTGATACATACTAGCTTATAATAGCACCATTTCAGTTTTCGTTGCTATCTCACTATTGTCGCATGCATGAAATTGTTTTCCAAGAACAATCATCAATTCTTAAACTCGCCTCACTCACATGCATGTTGTTCCATTTTTTAAATATGTCATTCACTATTTTCGTGTACGATCATTCACTTATGCTTACACTCGGTATCACCATGCATTGACACTCACATTCACATATAGTTGCCCGTTAGTGAGTCTGGGTAACCTCAGCCTAGACTCTGCTTTCTCTGAGACAACATTGTGAAATTTGGGGAACGAAGGCTCTATATTCCTCTCCAAAAATACACATCTCTACCTAGGTACTATCCTCAAGGACTACTTTGCCCATTTATTAGGGACAGTGACTTCTAGACCAAAAAATTATGCAATGCAGCCACTGAGCCTACAGTCATTTCCAGCTGAAATTGTGCATTCTACAATTACAGCTTTCAACAACAAGACTCAACTGTTCATTGATAAGGTCAAACAGTTAGTTAATCTCCTAGTAGCCCAGACTGTGCGTTCTATAGTCTTAGCAGTTAGTCTCCCAACATCTCGGGGAGAATTGCACAACCTTCATGATGAGAAACATAGGTATGTTGCAAGTCAGTTCTCAAGTTATTTTGTCTTCAACTGATAGATTGCTTGCCATGAGTGTTTCCATGTCTCCAGGTATTGCAGGTGTTCATATGCCTCTTAGTAGTTTAGGTGCAATGGTTTCCAAGAGAGCAGAGTCGAAGACACCATTTAGAGCACAAATGGAGATGCAGTCAATCAAATGTATATGAGCTTGCCTACTCACGAAGATATCAAGTTGTTCATAGACAAGGACATCAAGATATGATAAGAACAACATCAAAATGAGCAACATCATGAAAAATAGTTGATGCAAACAAACCAAATGCAATGAATGCAATTAATACAAAAAATGCAACGAATGCAATGAATGCAAGAGGAAGGTTGTTGACGACACAGAAGCGGAACAAAGTTGAAAGCTCAAGTAGATCCATTGATGATGAAAGCAACTTTGGAGACTCAGTCTATGAGGTGATGACAAGAGATGAAAATCACGTGAAGATAGAGAATGGAACAAAGAAGGAGTTGCATGTGCTAAAGAAAAAACTCAAGGAAGAACATGAAATCGTACAGATAGATGAATGGTTTCTAGAAAGAATAGGAACTACAATGGGCGCAACATGCACTCACGGATGAAACTGCACTGATACAAGTTATAGATCTATGCTAACAACTGGCACAAAGTAGACATGGTGAGCATTTTTGTTGCTCATATACAAGGGATTCAACATCATGCATGTCATTGTGCACATACATGTGATCCAACCCATTTAGCACACTCACTAAGGCGGAGAGAAGAAGCAAGTCCAACTGGATCTGAACATGTACTTCAGCAAGTTAATGCACATGAACACTAGCAAACACTGAAAATCATCATAGACACTATGCATTAGCGTGTTCCCAGTTCAGGGGCACCCAAGAATACCATTTGCATTTTAGAAGATGAGTTGGATGAATGAGTCGAACCAATACAATGGTGGCAACGAAGGCAAGAGCCCGCTTTAGCAAGATGTTACCATGGGGTTCATGCACACCATCACAAATGACCATGCTTGGGATAAACTCACCACCTTCACCATCACAACCATGTCAAAGAGTGGTCTCAACTCAAAGGACCGAGTTTTAGTGATGTCTTGCATGGCTTGTTGAAGCCATTTTTTGTCTCACATGAGCACATGTGGATTGTAATGTAAGGTCATGTCAAGTGGAAGTTCAAGTGTCAATGGTTGGATGTAATAGTCATAGAATAGATGAAGAGTCATGAGGGTAGATGAAATGTCACAAAGGGGAATATCAAGGGTCACCCCACCCTTTGTTATAGATAGAACCTCATAACTCATTGTAAGGGCTTTTGGTGGGCCAAGCTTCCAATAAGACTATCTTGGAGAGAGCTTGGACACTATTGTAACGTGGCTTGGCTTATCCACTGCACAGAGCTAGTACATCTCTTTGGAGGAGTAGGCCAATGTGGTTGTAATGTTCCATTGTTCGAGCTAGCAGGAGTGCATGGATGTATAGTATGACTGGAATTTACACTTCTTTATATAATAAGAGCCAGCATATTTCATACATATGTTGTATTGTATTCCAACTATCTTGTTTACTCTAAATGGCATATGTATTTCCTTTCTTACGCAAGCATGTATGGAATGTTCTATATGAGCATGTATGAATCTTTCTAAAATCTATTGATTGGATTAACCATCACTTTGGATTACCAACTAACTTTCCTTCCAGCTTGTGATGTATCTTTGCTCGTGTGTTCCCTTCCCATCTAACTACTATTATAGGTTGCCAAGGGGCACACTCATCTCAACCCACCGGTGTTAGAACCTCGCATGCACCTTCCTTGACTCACTGCAGTTGTCACACCCTTGCTACCAACAGAGTCATCTTACTTTCCTCTATGAAAATTCATGGTCAAGGCATTACCATACAACCCACTGCTAGGACTCCCACACCAAAAGGTCTAAGGTCAAATTGGGACTTCTTACCGAGGAGATCCCCTTACATGTTGGAAGGTCCAACACTGTGAACATTTTGGTGCTAGAAGGAGGGCTAGATGAGAAGATGAGTTCTCACATCTATTTTGAATCTCTACACATCTATCATGACTAACTATTGATTTTCTCTTCCGGAATGTATGTCTTATGGAAACGATTTCATCATATTAAAAAATCTCTCAGATAACTTGTGCCATAAAACATTTGATGGTGGAGGCTAGGTAGCCTTGCTTAGGCATGTGGTCAATGTTGTAGGCTCATGCAAAAGACATGGATTCTTTAAAGAGTACATGAGCTATGAGATATTCATCTACATGCTTTGAGGGCACCCCATGCACTAGTGTGCCACACTGCCTAAAAAATCGACTGATCCTCTTGCTCATTTGGTCATAGAGATAGACCACGCTTTCAATCACTTTAATTGGAGAGCACTTGATCAAAAAATTCTGAAATTACAAAAAGCACCTGATGAATCTGTTGATCATTTTTACACATGATTTTGTAATCTTGCATACTGATTCCCTAAAGATGAAATTGATTGGGAATTTATTTATGGAAGATTTGGGTATTTGCTTCACATATCTGAACACCGCTCAGCACACTTCGGTGATAGAGCTGTGAAATCATAAGTAGGCATAGTTGCTGTCTAAAGTAACTATCTGCCTTCACCTCATCAAATAGCTCCACCATCACAGAGTGTGGGAGATCATGCACACACCTCGGTGGAACTGTCACATCCTCCCACCCCACCTGCTCTTGATATTATTGCATATTTTTCTTGCAAGCCTATTGGTTGTCACATGGACTCATTCCCTGGAACTCTGTCCTCGTGTTTTGTTGATCCTTCGAATTGTATTGTCTTGTGTTCTCCAATTCTAGGCTCCTCACTTGCTGTGAACGAGCATCAAGTTGTTGATGGAGTTGGTGTTATGCAGCCAACCAGTGCCATCATTCATGATGAGTTTGTGTGGGAATCTAAAGAGGAACTTGCGATGAAGGATAACCCCATTCTAGCTGCACCTCATCCACTTCATCCTAACATTCCTTGTGATTCTACCACTACTGATTTCCCCTGTGAAAACCCATTTCCAGATGTTTCTACTTCCGATCATTCACAAGACACGTCGGATGTCAATCTATCATTATATTGCAAAGAGGATACTTCTTCCTCTAAAAATCCATCCAATCTGTCATCTATCATTTTTGAAAACAAAGAGGGTGAACATCTTTGCTTCCTATCTACCCCTCTGCATGATTCATGAAATCATGAGGATGCTGACAAACATCTTGAATTTTCTTAATTTGGTTGCCATGATCTATCCACTTGCTCATCGGATCATGATGTTGACTCAATCATTGTTCATATATCTATGACACTAGTCTATAATGATCTATCTGTCAATGAAGCCGAAACCCCGTAGACTGTTGAGGAACTTCATCCTGAGCTAATGGTTATTTCAAGCCCTCGTTGTCCTGAGGTTGGTTTCACTTCTGGTTAGGAAATTGTTGAAACACTCAAGGCTCCTCATCACTCTCTGCTTTTCATAGAAGATCAACCCAACACCCAAATTTCACTTCCTCCACTTAAACTACACGATCCCATCACTCATGTGTTGGAGGAATCTTACATAACAGGCACACATGCACAGAAAAATTGGTCTACCTTTCTCACGTTTGCTTGTATGTCACAATCAAGAGAATGCATACACTCAACATCTACACACCATGTAGCACAACATCATGGAAGCTTCATAAAATGCATGTCATGTGCTCTCACTCATCTTTGTTCTCTGGTTGATTGTAAGCTCAGAGTGTGTTTGTCTTCACTGTTACATATTTCTTGTTTGTTGGTTCGAACAACTGTATTGTTCGCAAACCATGCCTTCACAAACATGGGTCAACCATTGTGCAGGTGGTTGCATTAGAAGTATCACTTCATGTGAGATGACCCATGCACTGTTAGCTTAGGAATAAGAATAATGTTTTCTTTTGAGTTGTTTTCTTGCGTGCTTGTTTGCTTACTTGCTTTGTTTGTTTGTTTGTCTACTTTCATGTTTCGTTACTTGCTTTTATTTTGCATTTTCTTATGATTTTTATTTGCTTTTTTGTTTGTTAGTTCACTTGTTTCATTTGATAGGATAGTTTTGCATGAAACCATGTATGACTCTTGAAGCAAGCTGGGTAAAGTACAAGAGGCCTTGTGCTACTATCACTAGTTGGTTATCTGTCATCCTACCTTTGTATGAAGAACTTGCTACTTTTAGTCCATGATACATCGAAGGAAAATACATATTGTTCAAATTAAACCTTGATGAAAACACAACGCTTGCGTGCTAACTAGTGTCACCTACTCTAGTCGGTTGTTTTTGGGTTAACACTTGTCAACTCAGTCAACTAGAGTAAGGTGAGGGGGAAACCTTAATAGGAATGTTAGATGTATAATAAACTACTTCTCTATTGGAACAACCTCTTCTACTCTCAATAAGTCAGGATCCCTCTTCCACCTCTAAAACAAATAAGTGTTATGCCCAGTTATGAATATGAAAATGAAAAAAATGGAAAAGTGAAAAAACTTTGAAAAAAATTAAAATGAATAAGGCAAAAGAAGGGAAAGGCTTCCTGTGCAGAGAGGTGATGCAAGTAACGCGACCGGGGTACTGACCAGGCTCACTTGTAGTGGAGACATGTTTGTGTTCATATGTTACTCTGCTTGGGTACTATCCAGGCCTGCTCGCAGCAAGGAACACCAGAGATGAAACTAAGACTTTGATGACTATACTGCTTGTGCACCAATATACCGCTAAACCCCAATTAAAAAAAATTGTGTTTCCTTGGCTTTTAATGTGTTTCAATCAATCAAGAGCTTGGCAAATCCTACATCTTACAATCAAGATAGTGTGAAACCAAGATGAGCTAAGAACTGAACAATACTTTCGAAAGTGTTAGACTTGGTTTTCATGAACAAGGTCTGTTCAGAGAGCTGGAGTTCTACCAGTGCGTCACCAAGTGTTGTAGCAACTACAACCACCCTCCAAAATTTTTCCTTAGCTTTGTTTTGGAGCCTCCCTATCAACTTTTCACATCACCTTATCTTGCTTCATCAAGTTCACAAGCTTCAGTGTTTTACTTGCACAAAGGCAGCCTATCAATCACAACTCGATGCATTCCACTCACAGGTTAATCACCGAGACTTGGTCTATTTGGAGGCTGAGCAGCTCACGTAAGAAATTGCATAGTTATGGAGGGAAACTAGCCTTCCCTCCAAAAAATTTTGCAATCCCGACTTGCAGGCTACTGGGCTCCAGAATTGTGGAATTCTTGCAACCAATGCTCACAGTGAAAATTACACAATTTTCCCTAGTAGGGCTGCTTAGCCTAGAATTTGCGCAAATCTCGGTAACATTAAGTCACTCTGCCTAGAAATTGCACAAATCTCCTGGGCATCCAGCCCAGCTCCCAACCAGAAATGCACATTTTCTCCTAGTATTCGAATAGTCTCTTGCATGTGTAGCTGAGTTGATCAGTTCCTTCTGGGATCGAGCAAAGCTAAGTTGCATGCATGGACTACTTCTCCTAGGGAAAAATGCAAAGGAATCCCTTGTTTCAGGGATCTATTTTTAGGAGTTGAAGGTTACATGCAAGGATCATTTCAGAAACCTCCCACTTAGTTTCACTTTCCCTATATTTGTGGCATGCATGTCATAACCTCAATGCTATCAAAACTCATCAACTGAATGCCACAAAGCTCATTCCTCACATCAACCTTGCATCTAACATACCACATCGCATCTAGGAGCTGTTAGCACATTTAGCTCAACTATCTTGGGGTAAGTCTGCTTTCCATGTCTCATGTTGCATTTCTGGCACTTTTTGTGTTTCACTTCATATTAACATTGTCTGCTTGATTTCAATGAGCACTTGTTATCGTTTTGATACATACTAGCTTTTACAAGAATTGTTTTAGTTTTTGTTGTTATCTCACTGCTATCACATCCATGAAATCGTTTTTCATGAATGGTAACCGATTCGGCAACTCATCTCACCCACATTCATGTTGTTCCATTTTCTGAATCTGTCATTTGCCGTTTGCATGCATGACCACTCATTTATGCTTACACTCAATATCACCATGAATTCACACTCACATTCACATTCAGTTGCCCGTTGGTGAGTTTAGGTAACCTTGTCCTGGAATCTGGTCTCACTGAGACAACATTGTGCAATACGGGGAAGGAAGGTTCTATCTCCCTCTCTAGAAATGCCCATTTCTACCCAGGCATTGTCCTCAAGGACTGCTTTACACATTTTTGAGGGACAGTGGTTGTTGGCCTAGAAAATTGTGCAGTGCAGTCACTGAGCCTGCAGCCATTGTGAGCTGAGATTGTGCATTACACG
Source organism: Pinus taeda (assembly GCA_000404065.3). Taxonomy (NCBI): domain Eukaryota; kingdom Viridiplantae; phylum Streptophyta; class Pinopsida; order Pinales; family Pinaceae; genus Pinus; species Pinus taeda. Next base: position 43,018 of record APFE031132492.1, read on the forward strand.
ATTCTAGTAGTTAGTAGCCAAACTAGACTGTGCATTATGCAGTTCCAATAGTCATTCAGTCTCCCAACATCCCAGTCTATGCCTTGCACAGTCTTGATAGTCAGTCTCCTGACATCCTAGCCAAAATTTCCCAACCTTCTTGATCAGTCAAAAAGGTATGTTGCAAGTTAGTTCTCAAGTTCATTTTGGTTTTCGACTGATAGATTGCTCACCATTAGTTTTTCCATGTCTCGAGGTATTGTAGGTGTTCATCTGCCTCTCAATAGTACAGGTATAATGGTTTCCAAGAGAGTAGAGTTGAAGACACCGTTCAGAGAAAACCTTGAGATGCAGTCGATCAAATGTGTATGAGCTTGCCTACTCATGAAGATATCAATTTGTTCCTAGATAATAACATCAAGATATTACAACAGCAGTGTCATAGAAAGTAGCATCATGAACAACAGTTGATGGTAGCATACCGAATGCAGCCAATGCAATGAATGCAATAGGAAGGTTTTTGACAACACAGAGGCGGAATAAAGTTGCAAGCTTAGAAAGATCCACTTAGGATGAAAGCAATTTTGGAGACTTAGGCTATGAGGTGATGGTGTGACATGGAAATCGCGTAAAGATAAAGAATAGAACGAATAAGTAGTTGCATGTGCTAAAGGAGCAACCCAAGGAAGAACGTGAAGCTACACAGATAGATGAATGAGTTGTAGCAATAATAGGAATAGCAGTGGGTTCAACATGCACTCATTGATGAAACTACATACATACAAGTTATAGATCTATCCCAGTAACTGGCACAGAGAAGACATGGTGAGTAGTGTTGTTGATCGCATGCAAGGGATTTAACAAAATGCATGACATTGTGCACACAGATGTGACCCAACCCATTCAGCACACTCACCAAGGTGAAGACAAGAAGCAAGTCCAACTGGAGCTAAACATGTACTTTGGCAAGTTGATGCTCATGACCACCAGCACATGCTTAAATATCAACATGGACACTATGCATCAGTGTGTTTCTGGTTTAGGCACACCCAAGAAGACCATGCGCATATTATCATATGAGTTGGATGAAGGAGTAAAACCAATGCAACGGTTTAAATGGAGGTAAGAGCCCACTTTAGCAAGAGGTCATCATGGGGTGCATGCACACCTTCACGAATGACCAAGCTTGGCATCAACTCACCACCTTCAACATCATAAGCGTGTTAAAGAGTTAGTCTCACTTGAATGGAACGAGTGTCAGTGATCTCTTGCATGGCTTTCTCAAGCCATTTTTTGTCTCAGATGAGCACATGCACATTTTAATGTAATGTCATGTCAAGTGGAAGTTCAAGTGTCAATAGTTGGATGTAACAATCATAGAGTAGATGAAGAGTCATGTTGGTAGATGAATTGTCACAAAGGGGAATGTCAAGGGTCACCCGACCCTTGGCTATAAATACAACCTCATAATTCATTTTAAAGGCTTTTGGTTAGCCAAGCTTCCGATAGGGCTATCTTGGAGAGAGCTTGCATAGGATTCTAACATGCCTTGGCTTCTCCACTACACGGAGCTAGTACATCTCTTTGGAGGAGCACGCAAATGTGGCTATCACTTTACATTGTTGGGGCTAACATGTGTACATGGATGTATTGTATGACTATAAATTACACTTGTTTATATAAAAATATCCAACACGTTTCATGTTTATGTTGTATTGTGTTCCAGCTATCTTGTTTACTCTAAAAGGCATACATATTTTCTTTCTTACACACGCATGTATGAATTGTTCTGTATGAGCATGTATGAATCTTTCTGAAATGTGTTTATTGGTTTAACCCTCACTTTGGATTGTGTTGTAGCAGCTAAAAAAGCCCTCCAAATTTTTTCCTTAACCTGTTTTGGAGCCTCCCTACAAGCCTTCACAATAGCTTGCCTCGCTTTGTCAAGTCCTCAAGCTTCAGTTTCTCTCTTGCTCAAAGGAAGCCTGTCGTTCATAGTCTGATCATTTCCCTTCACAAGTTGCTCACTCAGACTTAGCCCAGCTGTAGGTTGAGTAGCTTCCCCTTGAAAATTACACATTTCTGGAGGGCAACCAACCTTCCCTCCAAAAATTGCACAATCCTCTTTGACAACGTGTTGGGCTCCAGGATTGCACAATCTTGCCAACCAACCCTCCCAATGGGATTTGTGAAAATTTTCCTAGCAGTGGGTTGTTCAACCCAATATTTGCACAAATTTGGGTAGCAGTCAAATACTCAGCCCAGAAATTGTGCAAATCTCCCGAGAAACCAGCCCATCTCCCAGCCAGAAATGTGCATTTTTCACTAGCATCAAGCAATCCCTTGCATGTGCAGTTGAGTTGACTGGTTCCCTCCAGGATTTAGAAAAACAAACTTGCATGCATGGGATGTTTCTCCCTAGGTAAAATGCAAAGGTAACCCTCGTTTCAAGGATTTATGTTTAGCAGTGGGAGGTTACATGCAAGGAATAATTCAGAAACCTCCCTCCAATTGTCGCTTCCCTTACATTTGTGGCATGCGTGTCACAACATCAATGTTATAAAAACTCATCAATTGGATGCTGCAGAGCTCGTTCCTCACATCAACCTTGTAGCTTTGATATCCCCCATCACACATAGGAGCAATCGGCACATTTGACTCAGCTATTTTGGGGTAACCTCGCTTCTCATGCCTTGTGCTGCATTTCTGTTGTTTTTTCTTGTATTCGCTTGTGTGAGTGTTGTTTGCTTGATTTCTTTGAATGCTTGATGTCATTTACATGTATTCTAGCTTGTCCTAGATCTATTTCAAATTTTTTTGCTATCTTACTACTATTGCGTGCATGAAACTATTCTTCACAGATGTTTGCCCAACTAGTGAACTGCCTCACCCACATGGACGTTGATTTGTTTGTTGAATATTTCATTCATCTTTGGCATGCACTATCAATCACTTCTGCTATCACTTAGTGTCACCATGCATTTACTCTCTTAGTTTCTTTTAGTTGCTCGTCGGTAAGTCAAGCTAACCTTGGCCCGGACTTTCCCTTTAATAAAGCTGCATTGCGCAATCTAGGGAAGGAAGGCTCACCTTCCTCTCCGTATTTTCACATTCATGCCCAACACTAGCCTCTAGGACTGTTTTGGACATTTCTGGATGACACTGGTTGCTTGGCTCAAGAAATTGAACAAATTTGTCCCTAGGACAACAGTCCTTCCCAGCTGAAATTTTGCCATGCGCAATCCCATTAGTCAGAAGCCAGACTGGATTGTGCATTGTGTAGTTCCAGTAGTCATTCAGTCTCTCAGTAGCTCAGATTGTGCCTTGTACAGTCTTGGCAGTCGGTCTGCCAACCTCTGAGCTAAAATTGTTCAACCTTCATGATCATTCACCTAGGTATGTTGCAAGTCAGTTCTCATGCCCATTTTGGTTTTCAATTGAAAAATTACTTGCTATGAGTGTTGCCATGTATCCAAGTATCATAGGTGTTCATCTTCAACTCAGTAGTATAGGTGCAATGGCTTCCAAGAGAGCAGAGATGAAGACACCATTCATAGCATTCTTGGTGATGTAGTCGATCAAGTGTCTATGAGCTTTCCTACTCATGAAGACATCAAGTTGTTCATGGACAAGGACATCAAGCTATAGAATCACAATGAGCAGCATCATGAACAGTAGCTAAAGGAAGCATACCAAATGCAACGAATGAAGTGAATGCAACAAATGCAAGAGGAAGGTTCTTGAGAACATAGAGGCAGAGGAAAGTTGCAAGATCAAGCAGATCTACTGATAATGAAAGAAACTTTGGAGGGTTGGGCTATGAAGTGACGACATGACTTGAAGATCGCGCAAAGGTAGAATATGGAACAATGCAGGAGTTTCATGTGCAAAAACAGCAACTTAGGAAAAACATGAAGCTGCACAGATTGTCCAATGAGTTGCGGCAGGAAGAGGAACAACAATGGGTGCAACATGCACTCACAGCTAAAACTATGCCAGTGCAAGTTAAGGATCCATCCTAGTAGCTAACACTGAGAAAACATGGTGAGTAGTGTTGTTGATCACATGCAAAGGATCTAGTAGCATGCATGTCATTGAGCGCACGGATGAAATCCAATCCATTCAAAACACTCACCAAGGCAAAGACAAGAATCAAGTCCAATTGGGGCTGAACATGCACTTCGAAAAGTTGATATGCATGAACACAAGTACACACTTGAAGATCAACATAGAGACTATGCATCAGTGTGTTCCTGGTTCAACGGTACCCAAGATGAACAGGCTCATGTCAGTAGACGAGCTAGATGAAGGGGTTGAATCAATGCACTAGTTGCAATGGAGGCAAGAGTCTACTTCAGCAATATGTCACCACGAGGTACATGCAGACCATCACCATCACGGATGACCAAGCTTGGCATTAGCTCACCGACTTCTCCATTACAAGTATGTCAAAGAGTTCGTCTCACCACAACAGACCGAGTGTTAGTGATGTCTTGTAAGGCTTGCTCAAGCCATGTTGTCTCACATGAATACAATGTTCATTGTAATGTTGAGTCATGTCAAGTGTAAGTCGAGTGCCAATAGTTGGATGTAATAGTCATAGAGTAGGTGAAGAGTCATGAGGGTAGTTGAACTATCACAAAGGGGAATGTTAAGAGCCACCCCACCCTTTGCTATAAATATTTCCTCATAACTCATTGAATAGCCTTTTGCTTAGCCAAGTTTCCACTAAAACTATCTTGAAGAAGTCTTGGATAGTATTGTAACGTGCCTTGGCTTCTCCACTTCATGGAGCTGGTACATCTCTTTGGAGGAGCAAGAAGATGTGGATGTAACATTCCACTAATGGGGCTAGCAGGTTTACATGGTGTATTATCTGATTGTGACTTACACTTCTTTATATAATAAAATCTAACACTTTTTCATGCATATGTTGTTATTGTAGTTGTTCTCCTCCATTTTCCTTAATGATATATGTTGTTTAACTTACGTACTTGTATATGAACTGATTTGTATGAAATTATATGAATCTTGTTGTTAATGTGTTGCATATGTTGTCAATGTTGTCATCGTCCATGTCGACTGCTCAGCCAGACATCAAACAAACATTTCTCTCGGCCTTGTTATATCAACTGTCACACTTGTCTTCGACTAATCTGTGAGTGTTTTTCATGGTATCTTACCTTGTATGTTGTGACTACTACATCTGTGTCGATTGCTCTGCCAAAAGTTGTGCATGTCCTTTGGTTTTTGTGTTCATAGCCGAGATGGGATTGATCCCTTTCAACCTTGAATTGACCTTCACCTTCCTCTCCATTCAAAGTGTTGGAACCTCTCATACTCATTCCTTGACTCACTGCATCAGTCACACGCTTGCTACTGACATCGTTGTCTTACTTGCCTCTATGTGACATCGTGGTCAAGGCATTACCTTACAACCCACTACTAGGACTCCTACACATAACAGTCTGAGGTCTAATTGGGAATTCTTACTGGGGAGATCCCCTTAACATGTTGGCACGTCCAGCACCGTCAAAATTTTTGGCACTAGAAGGAGGACTCAATGGCAAGCAATGTCCTCTCATCTGATTTTAAACATTTGCATGTATTTCATGGAGTCTAGCATTCTTCTTCCCTCGAGGTGTTTTTCTGATCATGAACATATCTCCATCTTGGGGAAGCTTTTCAATCTCTTGTCCACTCACACATATGATGGTGAAGGAAAAGTGGCCTAGCCTAAGCACTTACATAACTTTATTTCCATGATTTATGAGGAAGATGAGTTTACTAACGATTAGGCTGGTTTGCTGCTTCCATACACACTTCACAAATCTTCATTTCGTTGGGTGCTTAGCCTATCGGTTGACACCATGCACTCATGTGAGAAATTTTGTGATCTTATTGAAGACATGTTATATCATTTTGATTGAGACCATCTTGACTAGAAACTGTTATAGTAGCAGAGGGCTCTACATGATTTCGTTATTGATTTTTGGGAGTGCTTCCGTGACTTATAGTTTCCAGCTCTGAGGAGCCAGATGAAGTTTGTTTATCTCTGGGACTGGTTCGAGTACTTCCTTAAGAAATATTCCCATCCCAAGAGGAAGCTTGAGACCAAGTCTCACTCAACCTTCTTCGTTGATGGAACTGCTCAATTTCGTGTGGGAGTAGACACTGTCTCAATGGACTACCCACCTCCCCCTCATTCAGCAGTTCCACCATCGCCCTATGATGTTGAGGACCATGTTCACACACCTGTTCATCCTTCACACTGTCCCAACATCACTCCACTCAATTTTCTTGTAGATTTGGTTGTGAGTCCTTCACATTCTCATATGCATTATTTTCTTTGACCTCCATCTTAGCACTAGGGTGTTCCTCGAGATGATGTTGTCTTGTGTTCATCCATTCTGGACTCTTCACTTGTTGTGAACAAGGAACAATCCATTGATGGAGTTGGTGTTTCACAACTAACATGCATTTTCATTCATGAATAGTATGAGTGGGAGCTTAACATCAACACTCGGTGAAGGATGACTCACTTCCATCCGAGCCCCCTCTGTTCTTTCGTAGCCTCTTTGGTGAACCTGCCATCCATGATTTTGCACATGTCTCTTCATCCACAGATGAACCCATTGTTGATCACTCACAGGACTCACCAAATGTTAGTCCATCATTCAACAATCGACAGAATAAGTTATTCATTGAAGATCCACTTGATACTTCATCTGTCTTTTCCATAAACACAGAGGATGAGTTCATTCGCTTTTCATCTACCCCTATATTTGATTCATGTGATCATGAGGATGCCACATAATTAATTGATTTTTCTAATCGTGGGGGTCATGATCCATATGCTTCCATTTTTTATCATGATCATGAATCTATCACAATTGATTTTTCAAAGCCAATGGTGTATGATGATCTACCTGATGATGAAGTTTAGACACCCAAGACTGTTGAGGCGCTTTAGCTTCACGCTGATGGTTATTTCAAGCCCTCGCTCTCTTGAGGTTTGTCTTACTTTTAATCATGAAATTGTTCAATCACCTATGGCTCCTCATCACATTTATGTATGCATTGATTATCCATGTCACTCACATATCACACTTCCTCCATTAGAACTACACAATCCCATTGCTCATGCATTGGAGGAGTCTTATATTGCAAGCACTCGTTCGCGACGCAAGTTATATTTGTTTCTCTCGTTTGATAGCATGTCTAATTCAGGAGTGTGATTTTTCTTCAAAGTTGCACATATTGTCACACAGCACCATGATAAGTCCACAGACTATCCATCATGCACATGCACTCATTTATGTCCCATGGGCACTTTGAAAAATGAAGTGTGGTTGTCTTCATTTCTATATCTTTCTTGTTTGTTGGTCCACACAACTCGGTTACTCACGAACCAAGCCTTCACCAACATGGGTCTACCAATATGTCGATGGCTACATTTGATATCACTTCATGTCATCAGGCCCATGCATCGTTCGTACAGGAGTAGGAGTAGTGTTATCTTTCAGTTGTTTGCTTTCATGCTTGTTTGCTTAAATGCTTCATTTTCTTGTTTGTTCACTTGCTTGTTTGTTTAGTTTCTTCACATTCATTTTTTCTTCTTCTGTTGCTTTTCTTTGCTGATTGATTTGTTCGTTCACTTGTTTCATTCGTATGTTAGTTGGCATGAAACCATGTGTGACTCATGAAACAAGTTGGGTAAAGTACAAGAGGGTTTGTACAACTATCACTACTTGGTTATCTGTCATCTTTCCTCTGTATAATGAGCTTGTTAGTTTTAGTCCATGATATGTTGAAGCAAATTATGTACCATTTAAAGTGAACCTTGGTGAAAACACAATGCTTGCATGCTAACTAGTGTCACTTTCTCTAGGGGTTGCTTTTTGGGTTAACCCTTGTCAGCTCAACCAAGTAGAGTAAGGTGAGGGGGAAAAACCTTAACAAGCACGTCAGAGATACAATAAACTACTTCTCTACTGAAACAACCTCTTCTACTCTCAATAAGTCGTGATCCCTCTTCCACCGTTGAAATGAATAAGTGTTATGTACAATGAAAAATGAAAATAAAAATAAAAATGAAAAGCCAAAAAATTCAACTGAAAAATGAATAACATGAAAGAAGAGAAAGGCTTCCTACGTGGGGAGGTGATGCAAGCAACTCCACTAGGGTACTGACTAGGCTCACTGGTAGCAAAGACATGCTTGTGTTCCTATGTGACTCCACTGGGGTACTATCCAAGCCTGCTGGCAGTGGAGCAAAACCAGAGATGAAACTTAGATTCTGACAACTATACTACTTGTGCACTTATATACCCTCAATCTCAATCGAAACAACTATGTTTCCTTGGCTTGGAATGTGTGTCAATTGACCAAGAGTCTAGTAGATGCTACATCTTACAATCAAGCTAGTGTGAAGCCAAGATGAGTTGAGAACTAAACAATACTTTGAGAGGTGTTAGAATTGCTTTTCATAAACAAGGTCCATTCAAAGAATTGGATTTCTACCAGTGCATCGCAAAGTATTGTAGCAGCTATAACCACCCTCCAAAATTTTACCATAGCCTATTCTAGGGCCTCCCTACCAACCTTCACAGTAGATTGCCTTGTTTCATCAAGTCCTGAATCTTTAGTGTCTTTCTTACTCAAAGGCAACCTGTCAATTGCAGTTTGATATTTTCCCTTCACAAGTTGCTCACCCAGACATGGTCCAACTATAGGTTGAGCAACTTCCCCTTGAAAATGGCACATTTCTAGAGGGAAACTAGCCTTCCCTCTAGAAATTGTGCAATCCTCTCTCACAACCTGCTAGGCTCCAACATTGTGCAAACCTACCAGCCAACTCTTCCAACAGGATTTACATAAATTTCCGCAGCAGCAGGCAGTTCATCCTAGGATTTGTGCAAATCTATGCAATAGTCAGTTTCTTAGCCTAGAAATTACGCAAATCTCTTGGGAAGCCAGGGTATCTCCCAACCAAAAATGTGCATTTATTTCTAGTAGTCAAGCACTTTCTTGCATGTGCAATTGAGTTTATCGGTTCCCTTCGGGACTAAGAAAAACAGACTTGCATGCATGGATTGTTTCTCCCAAGGAAACATGCACAGGCATCCCTTGTTTCAGGGATATATGTTTAGCAGTTAGAGCTTACATGGAAGGAACACTTCAGAAACCTCCCTCCAAGTGTCACTTCCCCTAGATTTGTGGCATGCATGTCACAACCTCGATGTTGTTAAAACTCATCAACTGGATGCTACAGAGTTGATTCCTCACATGAAACTTGTAGCTCCGATTTCCCAAATCACATCTAGGAATAGTCGATACATTAAACTCAATTGTTTTGGGGTAATTTTGCTCCTATGCCTTGTGCTGCATTTCTGTCGCTTTTTATGCATTCTCTTGTGTGAGTGTTTTTTGCATGATTTATTTGAATGCTTGGTATCATTTACATGTATTCTAGCTTGTCTTAGCTTTGTTTCAATTTTTGTTGCTGTCTCACTGTTGTCACATGCATGAAACTGTTTTTCACGGACGTTCGCCCAACCAGCGAATTGCCTCAGACACATGCATATTGTTCTTTTTGTTGAATAATTCATTCATTTTTTTCATGCATTGTTAATCACTTCTACTATCACTTAGTGTCACCATGATTTACAACCTTAGTTGCTTTCAGTTGCCCGTTGGTGAGTCCGACCAACCTTGGCCCATACTCTGCCTTCACCAAGGCTGCATTGCATAATCTGGGGAAGGAAGCTCACCTTCCTCTCAAGATTTGTGCATTCCTAACCAACACTAGCCTCAAGGACTGCTTTGCACCTTTCTAGATGACAGTGGTTGCTTGGCTCGAGAAATTGCACAAATCTAACCCTAGGCCAGGAGTCCTTTCGAGCTAGAATTGCATAATGCACATTTCCAATAGTCAAAAGCCAGACTGGTGTTATAGATCTAATCTAAAAATATATGATAATAGAAATAAACCCAAAAGAATAACATGATCTGTATATAGATAAATTCTTCTTTATTGGTCAAACCCTCAAGGTAGGGCAACACCATACTTTCACTCCTTAAGGAAGGAGAACACTCCAGAAGCTATATGCCTGTTCATACCATAATCCTTGACATCTCTCAATGAAGAGTCTCTAGCCACTATATAGGCCTCATACATACAATACCATGGGTTCCCTCAATACCATCTATCTAATACCATGGGTTTATTACATTATTGCTAACTACTTGTGGTCCCTTACATGATAAAAGTTAACCACTTTATTTATTGCTATGGCCCATCCCATTATAACATTATTCCCTTTGGTACCTCCCTCTGTAACACATACTATCCCCCCTAGGTATACTACATTCCACCCCCCTTAAACATGTTTTGTCCCCGAAACATAAGAAGAACAAAAATAATAAGGTCTACTAAAAAGAGTAGTCTAGTGGTACCATGCACGTGCATCTAGCCATCCTAAAGAAAGGTGAATGCTCGATCTAGCTAGTGCCTCGCATGCTTGAGATGAAAGTTGACCTTGGAGGCTCTTTTATGTTGATGTGTAGTAGGTGGATCGTTTCTCTTCTCTATCTGCCATGCAGGGCTTGTCCTTGTGGCTAATTCGTTTCCATTTTTTTGGTTGTTTTCTTGCTAGGTGATGTGGGTGGTGATATGATGAAGTTGTAACCAACAATGTATCTTTCTTTAATTCACAACCTAATGGAGCTTGTTTGGTATCTGGTACCTTTTGTCGTGCCTGTTGTTGCTTCTTATCTTCCAATATTACTTCAACCACTGAGTCCTCATCTGATGTATCAGTACGTATAACATTTTCTACTTCAACCTCCTTGGACACTACCTATTTTTCTAGTACCTAGTTTGATGTTTGTCTTTGATTTTCGACCATCAAAGGCTCATCATTTGATGTGCTAATTTCATTATAACTTTGTGCTTCTACCTCCATAGTCTCTTTTTGGGTCTTAATAGAAATATCTTGCAATGTAATTTTCTTCTTTTTATACCAGAGCTTCATGAATTTCTTCTACACATTAATATTTACAGTACCCAAAGGTTTCGTCCAAGGATATCCCAAAACAATATCCATCTTATCCATATTTGAAGTATAAAAATCACAATGCAACACATGCTTATCCATAGAAAGCTTAAAATCTTTATAAACTTGAACATCCTCATTATCAACCTATGTGTTTTCAATGTGTTTTGCTAGAACTTGCAATTTTTTTTCCAAATTAACATTGATAAAATTATGCTTGCAACTAGGATTTATAGACACAGTGATCTTCTCCTTCTGAATCAATCCATGAACTTGTAATAAGGATATACTAGTAGAAAATAACCCTTTAGGTTTCCTGGTTTCCTTCTTTACTATAAAAATAAAATCTTTGCTAGGTTTTGAGGTTTCCTCCTTTCTAGTATGAGACCATTGTTCGAAAAATAGTTCTTGTATTTCATCAGCACTACATACTTCAGAAACTCATTGTCAAGTGAATGCCCCCATATATAGGTCCCATTTTTAAAAAAAAACCATATTTTGTCCTTCCAACACCCTACATGGTCCAACATATGATATGCATTAAAATTTTCAATACAAGACCAATCATATTTTCCTTTAAAAAACTTACTGTTATAAGCCATGAAGAGGGTTTTTTAAAACAAATCACTTGGAAAAAATTTGAAATGCCCACAATTCAGTCAATATTGCTCAGAATCACTATTATAACCTATTTCCAGAAATTGAACAACCATTTTGGATCTTCCCATATGATAGAAATCCTAATCTAGGTGCTGGAATTCTAGATTTGCACTACAATTGTCCCGTCGTCACAAAAACTTCTAAAAAAAGGAGCTCATTTTAAATCAGCGATATATCCCTCATCTGGACTCCTATTAAATTGATTTTTTTTTTTTTTAAATTGGATATATTTTTACAAAGAACCTAAATCTACAATTAGATTATGCAAATATTACCCCAGAACATACAGAATTGATCTGCAAACTCGTTTCCCCGAAAAAATGTCTTCTACACAACTGATTTTTAAATCAACGATATCTCCCTCATGCGGACTCTGATTCAACCGATATTTTTTTCAAATTGGGTATTTTTTTACAAAGAACCCAAATATACAATGAGATTCTACAAATTTTGTACCAAGATGTTCAAATCTCATCTACAAACTCACCACCCCAAAAAATGTCTACAACACAACTGTTTTTTAAATCAATGATATCTCCCTCATCCGAACTCTGATTCGGCTGTTTTTTTTTTTTAATTGGGTATTTTTTCACAAGGAACCTAGATATGGAATTATATTCTAAAAATTTTGCACTATAATGTACATATCTGATCTACAAACTCACTGCCCCAAAAAGTTCCTCCAAAAATAAAAAAAAATCTCTGCTTTGCCCAAGAAAGTGCTTTGATACCACTTGTTATGGATCTGATCTCAAAGTATAATATAATATAAACAAACCCAATAAATAACAAGATATGAATGTATAAATGCTTCTCTTTATTAATACAAAAACGCTTAAGGTAAGGTAACACCATACATTCACTCCTTAAGGAAGGAGAGCACTCCACAAGCATATGCATGTTCATACAATAATCCTTGACATCTCTCAATGGAGAGCCTCTAGCCTCTATATAGGACTCATACATACAATACCATGGGTCATTACCATTGTTCCCAGAATACCATCTATCTAATACCATGGGATTATTCCATTATTTCTAACTACTTTTGGTCCCTTACATGATGTAGGTTAACCACTTTATTTATTACTATGGCCCATCCCATTATTACATTATTCCCTTGGGTACCTCCCTCTATACCCCATAATATCCCCCTTAGATATGCTACAACTAGACAATGCATTGTGCAGTACCAGCATTTAGTCAGTCTCTCAGCAGCCCAGACTATGCCTTGTGCAGTCTTGGCAGTCGGTCTCCCGACCTCTCCACCGAAATTGCACAACATTCATGATAATTCACCTAGGTATGTTGCAAGACAATTCTCATGTTCATTCTAGTTTTTGACTAATAGATTGCTTGCTATGAGTTTTTCCATGTCTCCACTTATCGTAGGTGTTCATATGCTGCTCAACAATACGGGTACAATGGCTTCTAGGACATCAAAGATGAAGACACCATTCAGAGCACACTTGGGGATGCAGTCGATCAAGTGTCTATGAGCTTGCCTATTCATGAGGACATCAAGATGTTCGTAGACAAGGACATCAAGAAGAAACATCAGAGTGAGTAGCATCATGAACAACAGTTGAAGGCAACATACCAAATGCAGTGATCCCAGTGAATGAAACGAAGACAGTGAATGCAAGAGGAAGGTTCTTAACAACGTAGATCCGAAGAAAAGTTGCAAGATCAGGTAGATCAACTGATAATGAAATAAACTTTATAGGCTCAGGCTATGAAGTGATGACGCGACATGAAGATCGCACAAAGGCAGAATATGGAATAAAGAAGGAGATGCATGTGCTAAAGAAGCAACTTAGGAAGAACATGAAGTTGCATAAAAAATCTAATGAGTTGCAGCAGGAATAGGGAGATTAGTGGGTGCAACATGCACGCACGAATGAAACTGCGTAAGTGAAAGTTAAGGAACCATCCCAGTAGATGTCACAGAGAAAACATGGTGAGTAGTGTTGTTGATCACATCCAAAGGATCTAGTAGCATGCATGTCATTGAGCACAAGCATGAAATCCAACCCATTCAACACACTCACAAGGTGAAGACAAGAAGCAAGTGGAATGGGGGATGAACATGCACTTTGACAAGTTGATGTGCATAACTACCAGCACACACTTGAAGATCAACATGAAAAGTATGCACCAATGTGTTTTTCGTTCAACTGTACCCAAGAAGACCATGCACATGTTAGTAGATGAGTTGGATGAAGGGGAAAAACCAATGCATTGGTTGCAATGGAGGCAATAGTTCGGTTCAGCGAGATGTCACCATGAGGTACATGCACACCATCACAGATGACCAAGCTTGGCATCAACTCACCAGCTTCTCAATCACAAACATGTGAAAAAGTTGGCTTCACCACAATGGACCGAGTGTCAGTGATGTCTTGCAAGGCTTGCTCAAGCCATGTTGTCTCACATGAATACATGTGCATTGTAATGTTGAGTCATGTCAAGTGTAAGTTGAGTGTAGACAATTGGATGTAACAATCATAGAGTAGGTCAAGAGTCATGAGGGTAGTTGAACTATCACAAAGGGGAATGTTAAGGGTCACCCTATCCTATGCTATAAATAGTCCCTCATAACTCGTTGTATAGGTTTTTGGTCAGCCAAGCTTATACTAAGACTATCCTGAAGAAGGCCTAGACAGTAGTGTAACACGCCTTGGCTTCTTCACGGCATGAAGTTATTACATCTCTTTGGAGGAGTAGGTGGATGTGGTTGTAACATTCCACTAATGGAGCTAGGATGTTTACATGTTGTATTTTATGATTGTGACTTACACTTCTTTATTTAATAAAAGCAACACATTTTTCATGCATATGTTGTTATTGTAGTTGGACAGCTCCAATTGCCTTAATGATATATGTTTTTTAACTTACGTACTTGTATAGGAACTGATTTGTATAAAATTATATGAATCTTGTTGTTAATGTGTAACATATGTTGTTAATGATGTCACCGTCTATGTTGACTGCTCTGCCAGACATCAGACATGCCATTCCCTGAGCCTCTTTATATCAACTATCACACTTGTATCAGACTGATCTATGAGTGTTGTGCCTATTATCGTACCTTGTATGTTGTGACTATTACATCCGTGTTGATTTATCTAATAGAAGTTGTGCATGTCCTTTGTGTTGTGTGTTCCTAGTTGAGTTGGGACTAATCCTTTTCAACCTCGAAGTCACCTTCACCTTCCTCTCCCTTCGAAGTGTTGGAACCTCTCATACTCATTGCTTGACTCACTGCATTAGTCACACCCTTGCTACTGACAATGTTATCTTACATGCCTCTATGTGACTTCGTGGTCAAGGAATTACCTTATGACCCATTGTTTAGACTCCCAAACACTCTGAGGTCTAATTGGGACTTTTTACTGGGCAGATCCCCTTAACATATTGATGGTCCAACACCATCAACAGATTTCCAACTGACCTTCTTTCTAGCTTGTGATGCATCTTGTCTCATGTGTTCCCTTCCCATCTAAGTGTTGTTACATGTTACCAAGGGGTGTGCTCATCTCAACTCACCAGTGTTAGAACCACTCATGCACCTTCCTTGAATCACTGCAACTGTCACACCCTTACTACCAATAGAGTTATCTTAATTACCTCTATGAGAAATCGCATCAAGGCATTACCATACAGCCCACTGCTAGGACTCCCACACCAAATAGTTAGAGGTCTAATTGGGACTTCTTATCGAGGAGATCCCCTTACATGTTGGCAGGTCTAGCACCATCAACACCTAACTAGGACAAAATGATACAAAAAGGATTGGTCTCTCTTGCTCGATATGAGAGAAGTGTGAGAGTGGAGCAAGTGTGGACTTGGATTGGGCATTTATGATTTGTTGGAGGACACCCTGATAGTGCCAAGTTGAAGCCATATATGCCCCATATTCATGGACTTAGGTAGCTTCTAGAGTGGATGTTGTTGATATTAAGAGTCAATGAGCCAGAGGAGGAGTTGAGAAGACCTAGACATGTGTGTGGAGAAATAATTCTACAATAGAAGGTGGGAAAAAATCCTAGCTTCTATTGATTCAGGGAGATGGACATCTTGTAGTGATAGGTTACAACCCTTCATGCCCTATGTTGGTCTTCATTGGAGAAGTGTAGGAAGACCATAGTGGAAAGATTAAGAATTTTTTAGAAACATAGTTTTGAAAAACTCAATAGGAGTCTCGATGTTTTGTACCCTTGTTCAACTAAGGCACCACTAGTGAGAAAATTTGATAGATGACATTTAGTGACTAGATGGACTTGTATCATAGATATAGGTAGTGCTACAGATCTAGAGCTGAAGGACCGGGTAGGTATGGAGGAAGACCAAGAGGAGCTGAGAGAGCATGCGATAGCTAGATGGTCAAAGTATCTTGTTGAGGGTAGATTGGTTATCGATGGATTGACATGAAGCCATAGTTTTGTATTCTTGTACTAGTGGATGTATGAGGGACATTATCCCTAGTGCAAGAGCCCTAGACAATTTTATTATTTAGTTTGATTGATATAATTAAGTTGAGTTGAAAATTGTAAAAAGTTGTCTATATTTTGTGCATTGGTAGATTTACTATTGTTTATATTCCATTCGACAAATTAGTTTCATTTTATTCTTGGTTTGGTTGTGACATTGATTTATGATTCTATCCCAGACACTAAGATCATGGAAAAAAATCACTAATTGGCTTGTCTTGGTATAAGGACATCGTTAAAGAATCATAAATCAATTATTCAATTCATTATAGAGGATACAAGTGAGGAATTGATTGATGTTTTCATATGGGTAACCTTGACTAGGATAACATGATTTATGGAAAAATATGGGTTTTTGTGTTGAATTTTGAAAGAGAAGATAGAGAAGAACACTTAACCCTGATAAATTACGGAAGATTTTGTGGTTAATGGTGATGGCTGAAAATTTTCCTCCTCCAGCGTTATAAGATTGAATTTATTCCTCCTTAATCTACCCAAGTATTCAATGGAGGTACTTTCAAGTTTTGTATGCTTGTACAAATTTAGAGGTAGTAAATTTATTTGGAGAAGTGTTATTGGTTATACAATTAGAGAAAAAAGGGGAAGGAAGCACAAGATGAAGTCTAATTAATTAAGGATAGTAATGTTAAGGTTTAGAAGTCGAGCAAGATAATCAAAATCATCTTAGATGTATCAAAGAAATTCCTATAGCTGATTGTAGTGGTTGATAGAGTATCTTCTTGAACCATAGGAAAATAAACAAATACTCTCCTTGAGACACACATGAGTAACAAAGATGAGAAAATTGCAGTTGTGCTATGTGGAAGTTAGAGATAATGTGGATAAGGACAAAAGAAAAGGGGGAATCCTTGTGAAGAAAAAGTTGGCCAATATAATGAAAATCAATAGTGAGTGTGTGGTTGTGAGGGAAGGTTGTTGAGTAAGGTTGTGTGCACTTGTAGAAGAAGTGACGTTCAAGAACTATTGTAACATAGGCTAAATGATGAAGATCACTACATGCGAGTAATGTTACTATGTCTGCTATCAGAGCATTGTAGGATGACTATATGGATATAAAAGAGTATACGTAGAGAGAGAGTGTTGATTTGAAATCAAGCTAATTAAGAGACAAAGAAATATGAAACAAGTTCCTTGAGAATAAACACCCATGGATATAGTCTAAAAATCTTACGAAATAGTTGTCTCTAGGTTCATAGGTTGGTTCCTACACATTATGAAGGTAGTGCATCCATCTAAGGTGTTTGGAGAATAATATGTGGGGTTAGTGCCTCTTGTAAGTGGGTGCTTACAAAATCATGGAGTGGGTGAACTTGTAAGCTAATCAGGTATCTACAAAGAGGGAGCTAGTGCTTCTTGCTAGTGGGTGATAGAAAATTAGTCAAGAGAGTACGAATTCCTATTGGCTGGTGCCAAAAAGATAATTGATTGAGTCTATGCTTCTCAGGAATGGGCGCTCATGAAAAAATTTATGTAATCAAACTAGTGGCTTTTAGTTTTACATCTATATCATAACATGAAATATTTTTTGGTTTTCTCCATTTATGGGTTTCCACATTAAAAATATGCATATGATATGTACTTGATATTTTTTTGTGATGTATATTCCAAGTTTTGATTTGTGTTTCTCCTTACATAACATGTTGTTTAATGGTAAAATGTGTAACTAACGATTACACTAGATGTTGCAAAGGAAACACCTTAAGGTGGTAGCATAGGAACCAGTATCATAGAAGAAAGAATATTTTACCATAATACTGTATAGGGAGATGGGGTATTGGGAGAATCTACCTACCTAAGTATATGTCTAAACCAAATATATTTTCATCTTTTGCAATGGTGGTCGATTATGTGAGGTGGGAATTTTACAAGGAGGCACTAGCCTTTTACTGTGATATGAAAAAAATAGGTACCCAACCTAACCATTTCACATTCAATAATGTTCTCTCTTCATGTCCTAATTTGGTAGATCTTGAAAATGGAAAAGGTGTCCACCACAACATAATTTCCAGTTGATTGTCATGTAATGTCATTATGGGGAGTTCTCTAGTAAATATTTGTGGTAAATGTGGTTGCATAGAAAGTGCACAACAATTGTTTTACAAAATTCCTCAATGAAATGTAGTATCTTGGAATGTTACAATATTGGGGTTTGTAGAGGATGGGAATGCAAATAATGCCATGGAACGTTTTCTTCAAATTCTTGAATGGGACGCGTTTTCATGGACTGCAATACTTGCTGGATATGCAAGCAACGTGTATCTTGATAACAATATGGAGCTCTTTATGCAAATGTTGATGCACATAAAAGGTTCAGTAAAATTGTTAAATGGGATGTTGTCTCTTGGACTTCTATTATTGTAGTATACGCTATTCACAAACTTGGAAAGGAATCCCTTCAACTATTTGAATAGATAAAACAATCTGACATAAAACCCAACAATCTCACCTTTGTTGGTGTTTTATTTTCATGTTTCCGTGCAAGTTTAGTAGACCACGGTTAGAAATACTTTTATTCCATGAATCAAGATTACAATATCATCCCTACAATAGAGCCTTACTATTGTATGGTTGATCTTCCATGCCTTGTTGGGCACCTTTACTAGGCATAAAATTTTATCAACAACATAGCATTAGAAACTGATGAAGTTGTATCAGGGACTTTTATTAGTGTGTGCATAATCCATAACAATATTGAGCTTGCTATACATGCAACATAATTCATTTTTGAGTCAAGCCCCAAAAATTCTACGCATTATATGTTGTTGTCAAACATATATGTAGAGTCTAACAGGTGGGATGAAGTAGAAAAAGTAAGAAACTATACGAAATACTAGAAGGTGGAAACAATATTAGGGCATCACTGGAGTGAGATCAATAACTAAATAAACTCAGTAACACCAAATTCATATGTGAAACTAGAGTAACTAGATGAAGATATGGAGATAAGTTAAGATCCTAACCCAAACTTTTTTCTGCATGGTGTGGATGAGGAGAAGAAGAAGCATGCTTTATCTCATCATTGTGAAAAGTTTCCCATTGCATTTGGGCTTATTACTAATTCTCGTGGAAAAATATTCAAGAACCTTCACATTTGTGTTAACTTCCATTCATATTTTCAAGAATGAACTTTGTGCTTGTGGATACTATTCATGATGTTAGAGAGATAATGATTCAACATCAACTTGTGTGGTAACAATGAGATCTGTTAGTATCTTTGTAGAGGCAAGTTAGCCTATTTATGATTGATTGTATTGTTAAGGGAACTATTTTGGACTATCTCCCTTTATGTTGTAATGTTGAATCTTGAAATTTTATGATTGACATGTTCATTGAAGCGAGGTATTCCACCCATGCACATATGGTTTCTATTCCTACTCATCTCCACCTAACACAAGCATCCCCTGCTGGTGTGAATAATAGGTTTATTTGGTCACCTTGGAGAATGTTCAAGTGCATGGAGGGAGTGGTTGTGTGTGATACATGAGGAGTTCATTCCTATAGAGTGAGTAGTTTATGATTGATTGCTTTATGAATATCATTGTTTGGGAATGTATCCTTTAGGTTATAGATATTGAAGCTTCATCTTTTTTATTCTTGTCAATCAAGCCAAGGATTGCACCCATCCATAGATGGTTGTTATTCCAAATTTAGTTGTCTGCACCTAATTAAATAATCCACATCTATATCTAACTGTGGTTTTTATTGCTTGTTAGCGATAAAGTTCAAGCACATTGTAGGGAAGTTATTGAAGTCATTATCAAAAAGGGATGTTAGGTAAGGAGCTCATGCATGTTGAATGAAGAGCCTATGATTGACCTTTTCGCTAAGAGCACTCTTTCGATTTATTTCCCTTGGATTGTGTTATGTAGATGTTGGAGTAGTTATGAGATTTCAAATAAATATGTTAAAGAAATTGTAATTGTACAACGTTACAAGATCTAACAAAATCACAATTCTGTAAACATGGTAGACCAAAGTTTCCTTAACAAACATGAATATTCATTGAACTATACATGTAATGAAAGGCCCACTTCACCATTAAATGTAGCTTTAGTAAGTGAGTTGGACTCATTTAACTAGAAGAATATAGTTTCAGGATTTTCTTCCATTATTATGTATGATTCTTTTCTGTTGGGGATATTTAGATGTGGAAGTTAAATATAATTCACATATGATATAAATAATTTAGAATTTTCTCTATTGTTTAATTACTTTTATAAGCTAAACTCAATCCCGCGAGCTAAAACTGCACCATATACGACTCAACCTAGAATTTAGTTATGATAAAAATAAAAATACCAATCACTTGTTGAGTAGTTTATGGAATCTTAAGATTAGGCTCAAGCACCTCCCAGATAAGGCTCTTGGCATGCTCGTAAAATTCTAGTCATGGATGTCTTTTGAAATCTATCAGATCTCGAAGAATCACCTTAAGAACCCCCTGTTGTGCTTCTCTATATAGGTTACACATATTACTCAATAAAAATTCCCTACACTATAATATTTTAAGCTTCCCAATGCGATAAGCCCTTTTTACTCTTCTTGTTTCATTGTTTTGAGAACAAGGGGTTATTTATCAACCTAAAAGGCTTTAGTAATATATTGCATGATAAATTTGAAAGTTACAACAAATGAATTAGGTAATTTCTCTACTTCGAATGATTTTCCAACATTTTGTTGAGAATTCACCTAAAGCCAACCTTATTAGTGCACAAGAAACTTTATTTTCAACTATTAACATCCTGCCTTCTATTGTTACAATAATAGATAATGGCTTTGATGATGAATCTGGTTTTACTAGGGAGAAGATTTAGTCAAACATCTTCCTCGAGATTGAAAAATGATTTAAACTTCTCATATTCATTATCTATATGCATTTCTCTTGAATTGAGAATCAATAGTCAACCTTTTCCTATCTCCTATAGACATGATCTACATATACCATACTAAATCCTCCTAGTAGAAAATATAAGTATAAAAGCATTAAGAAAGGAAATAACACACCCTTGTTTGACATGATCTCAGAACACATTAAACTTTAATATACTAAGGAAACACGAGACAAACAAGTAGATATGTTTTTTAAACTAACTAAAATTTCTAGCATTATGCCACTCTCATTTAGTTCTCGCATTGCATCTGTCATTTACCGTAGATGTGCATGGTAACAAAATCAATTCAAAAGAATCACATGTAACTAAACTAACTCATGGAAATGACATAGACAATATTTTTCAGAATAAAGAAGAACAAGGAACATTGATATTGTTATCTTATTTCTCAAGGAGACATTTGAAAGTAGGTTTCCAATTTAGTTAGCCAACCATGCCATCCCATCTTCCAACTCATCATCTCAAAATGAGGTCTCAGTTGAAAAAATCTCATTGTAAATTTTCATTTTGTAATGCAAAAAAAAACGTTTCCTCTAACACTGAAAAACAACAAGGATGTTCAGATACATATTGTGATCGCCATTCCTAGTAATTACATTCAATTTTATGGGAATAATAATATCTTTACCTTGTTTTCCATTTCTTGCCTAACAACCTAAACACTTGTAAAAGGAACAAACCAAAAATGGATTGCTTCCGTGGATAAATTTGAAGCACTTGTGTCAAGGATTGAAGCAAGAAACTATAGATTTAAACAAAAGAGTTAAAATAACAGAAAGGATATTTAATACTTAAGGGTGTCATTCAACACCAACATTTTGTTATTTCAAAAAACAAAATCCATTTCTAAGGTTGATCTAGGGGGAAAACCACTAGACACATAAATACCATAGATCCCTAATGAAAACTAAGAAATTTCAGTATTGAATTTTGTATCCTAAAATAAAGGACTCCAATACAAGATTGAGAAAAATAATACAATATATAGGACAATTTTTTTTTTTTTAAATTAAGAACAGGCACTAAAAATAAGGGTTTATAAGTTATGTTCAAAGGCTGGGCATTATTCTAGATCCCAAAAATAGGCTCTTTTAGTAGCCTTTGAGTAAGGGGATCTCTAAGCATCACAAGCTAAGAGTGAAATCTCACAAAATGAGAGACCATGACAAAATGTGAATATAATGGTCTAAGATTATAACAGAAAGAAAACTCATGTCTTAAAGAATCCAAACTCGATGCCATTCAAATAACCTGTCGTCAATTATTTCCATTTCAATTCAAGTAGCCCCTAAGAAAAATATTGTTTCAGTAACTTCATGTTAAGAGCTTCATGAAAGAAACTGATTAAAGGCCCAAGTGACTTATGTTAAAATTATTTATTTTGAAATGTAAGTTATTTTTCATATAAAAACCGATTAGTTGTTTGTTAATATTTCAAGAAAATAATGTTAGAATCAATTCAAAAGAACATGCTTCTGAATATTTAATTATTTATCCATATAAACTATCAGACTTTATTAATGAAGAGAAGAAGTCATAAACAAAAGCAACATGGATAAGAAAAGGAGAGAAGGAATTTGCATTAAAAAACTACAAGATAATTTTAGGTATGACATATTTTTAGGAAAGAGATGTAGAAGAATTATCTATAACTATAGAGACATAAATTTCTTGTTGAAAGAGGAAAAAGTGTCAAAGAGAAAAAACCGAAAGATATACTGCATAGAAAAGTGTGGATAAATGCTTGGAGATAAGGGATAAGAAAATACTAATAGCTATAAAAATCAGCATTGTAAAACCTGTCATTGGGAAAAAAAATGGAGGGGCCATCAATCTAGGAAATCAACAAAATTAGGAAAGGATTGGAAAAAGTTGGAAAGGATAAACTCAGACCTAAAAAACTTGGCCACTTAATTTTTTTTCAAAAATTACAAAGAAATCAGAGGTTTTCCAATACTAACACACTATAGTTTGTTTGGATAATTGAACAACCACTACGGCAATTTTGCAACTACACTGAAGTTCCTTGCTACTTTTGGATTTATTTCTAGTCCAAAGTGTCTCTCACTAGTTTTGGTGATTTGAAAGCTTACATATTTTAACAAAAATTCATTTTTGTTACAAAATCTTAAACTTAATGCCAATCAACACTTCAAAATGCAATGGATGTGCACATGGGACATTGTTGTTCTCATCACATTATTACCAACATTTCTTTTACTATGGATTCTATGGATTTTGAAACTTGTTGAAGACTCTATTCTAATGGGCCTTTTATAGGTTTAATGTTGTTTTAGTGTATTAAGCATAATTTTGTATTAGGTTATGACATAAATTTCATTCACGTTCATGGATTTTAATTAGTAAAGGATGATTGCACAGTCAATTATATATTAGGATGCAATAGAACTAGGAAGAGGTATGGAGTTATAGGAAGTGCCACTAACCAATAAAATATCTCTATAATGAATTTCATAATCTTTGAGTTGTTTTTACTAGTATTTTTCCCTTATATGATTTTTCCTTCATAGACAATTTACTACCCATCCAACATAACATGCAAAAATGAAGAAAAAAATTATTGCTAATAGAGATTCTTAACTCTAAATTTAATTTTTAGCAATGCAATGGGCTTCTGAAAAACATACAATCTCCCCCATAAATGTTCGGCTATAGAGAGATATTGTGCACTACCGTTAAGAAGGATGTGATGGGATTCTTCTCTTCCTACTTGCTTCAATTCCTAATGATAGGATCTACAAATCTTAAATTTAAGGTGTGCGTGAGTAATGGTAGGGGACGTATTTTTGTATTTTCTGAGGAAGTGATAACATTTGATGAACAACATTTTTAGCTCAAAATTGTAATTTGGTGTTCTTGCCTGAGAAATTATTCTAAGTAATTGATTCTCAATGATATTATTAATTGATTAGTTAGTTGGTTTTGTAGCGGCTGCAACACCCTCTAAAATTTTGGCCTACACTTAAATTTTAGAGCCTATTGTGTATCTTATGATCAATCATTCCTTATTCACTTAGTGGTAAGCTAATGATCTCAAGAGTCGTTCACATTTTTGTCTCTATATAATATGTGTTATCTTTGGGCATGAGTATTATCGCTCTTCATGAAAAGGGAAGTTTTTTTTTGTTCAAGGGGAATTTTTTGTGAGAATGGGTTGTTCTCATCACATATACATGATTCGCATTCATTCCATGCACTCTTGCACAATTGTCACCTTTATCCTCCCAAAGTCTATCATTGGAGCTGCACTTCTCCTAAGCTACAAAAAGGGTTGTTGCATTAAGCTATGTATGTTTTTATATGTTATGGATGGTCTATTTTGTGTCACTAAGTGTTGAAGTATGTGATCGTAGTAAAGTTCTATCATTTTTCACATCAGTTCCACTGATCCCACTGTTTAAAGTATGTAGATTCCCTAGAAACCTAGCCTCATATAACTTTCCTTTACTACACACTTCACTTTTGCAACCCTCATGATTTTCCCTTAACTACTAGAACTACATAATGTGAAAAAATCCCAGTGTCCCTTAGCATCCAAAATTGCGTAATGTCTTCCTCTAGTGTCGTTACCTCAGCTAGAACCCACTATCAACAAAAAAAGTGTATTTGTGTCCTTAAACAATCTTAGCTTCCTAGTCTAGCTTACATCATGAAATTGTGAATATGTGTCCACTAAAGGCCTCATCCCACAGCGGTCACTACCCACCAAAACTGCTCATATCTGTCCTACTAGGGCCTCATCTCGTAGCAGTCACTACTCACATAAGCTGCTCAATTTTGTTTCTCAGTTGAAATGAGGAAGGATGACATGCTAGATGACTCTCAAGGACCTCAGGAGAAAGATAAGAAGATTGAGGAACCCAGGATATGATAGAAGATCAAGACCAGATCAAGACTTCATTTGATGCATAACCCTTTGGAGGGCAGGTATGGAAAAAAAAACACATCTTTTGAAATTCACCTCTTAGTGTCTCATGCATGAATGCTTATCATTGTCATATAATTATGTCGTAAATGACATGAATGGTTACTAGAACTAAAAATCATTCCATGTGTTTCTTGTAAGTGTATTTCTCCCTTTTACTTGTTGGATCTGTTGTTGTCTTTTCGCATGTTTGGCTGCTATGTCATGTTTGCGAGCTATTTTAGTGACCTTTAAGGTTGGTATTTGTGTATGCGAGTTGTCCCAACCTTGGAAAAACCTATCACACTCATACACATAGTTTTAAGCATTATCACACAAGCATTGTCACGGTCATCCCCAGATCTATCTGAAGTGTTGCACCTATCACTTTTAGCTCTAGACAGTCTCATAGAGGGTAATGTTTTGTTTTGTTGATTCAGTTGTCTATTTTCTCATGTCGTTAAAGTATGTTGTCTGTGATAAAAATGTCAGGTCCCTCAGAAGTTCA
This sequence comes from Pinus taeda, assembly GCA_000404065.3. Lineage (NCBI taxonomy): Eukaryota > Viridiplantae > Streptophyta > Pinopsida > Pinales > Pinaceae > Pinus > Pinus taeda. Next base: position 68,553 of record APFE031132492.1, read on the forward strand.
CTTTCCTCCTACACTTAGTTATTTTCCTGAAAAATTCTTTCAACTGGACAACTCCATGTCATCGAACCCCAACTAAACTACATTACGTAGTATGAGCCCTCAATCATGCTGTGCTACTACCTACAACTACACAGTGTGTAGATAGTGTCCTTCAGGAGTGTCTCACTCTGCAATCCCATAGTTGAGAAGCCTACCTTCCTTCCGAGAATTGAGTAGAAGTTTCCTCAAGCCTGACCTGAACTACACATTTCACAAAATCAATCATCATGCTTCCTACATACCTGTTAGAAGCCTGTAATGCATATAGAACCTTTCATTATTTACATCCCAGAGTTGGGTAGAAGTGTCCCCTAATGTACTCCCTAAGACAGGACTCACTAATCTAAAAAACGATGCAGATCTAACCTCTCTTTTCCCTTTGTTGCCCAATCATACCTTCCCATAGAAAACTATGCATATCTACCTTCTAGGGTCCCACTTTGTAGCTTCCACTGATGATATCAACTATGAAATCATGCCTCCTCATGGCCTCTGTGCAGCTTTTCTCGGTAGTGAATACTTTGCTAAGGAGTTCCTTAGCCAAGCTTGAGGTGTGTTGTGCATACTCTCCCTCCCTCTCAACTAGAACTGCAAAATTCTCAGTTACTAGGCCCTCTTTCTAATCCTGTCAGCTCTCCCAAGCTCATTTTGTGGATATCAGTGCATCATCTTGGACAAGGGATTTTTTGATTTAATATCATCCTGTTATTAGTGAGTTGTAGAAACTGGTACATTGTTAGATCATGGCAAGATGACAAAGAAGGGGAAGAAGCAGTGAACATTCTAGAAGACTCACTTATAGCTGGAAGAATAAGGAAGCTTATAAAGTACAAGAAAATGGAATACATCCATGAAACTACCTCTTAAGAAAAAATATCATTGATTACCCCACATAATCAAGATATGTGGACAATAAGTGAAAGCACGTCCCAGAAGATGGCTATCACTTAGCAACAACAACAACTTGACATTGCCACCTCAACAAGGAAGTCCATGTCAACAGTGTCATGTCAAGTCATGTCATGTGATGTCAAAGGACACATCACTACTATGAGGCATGTCCATTGAAAATCAAATGCAATGTAAAATGGAAGTTTAATGGACACACATGAATATGGAGAGTCACGTTGTTCAAAATTCATAGCAAGTTAAAAAATTGTGAGCGTATTCGAAGAGTCATAAAGGTCAAACATCACCCCTGGTTATATATGCCCCCTAATCATATGAGAAAATGAAATTTCACCTTGTCTCCTCTTGCAAAGTATAGAGAGTTTCAGTCAGTTCTTTGAGGAGCGAGAGTCGCTCCAATGTCCCACTACTGGGGCTCGTGATGTATGATGTAAATATGTGTCTTGGAAGTTTTTTTTAATATAGAACCATGTTTAGGCCAGCACATTTTCATGCATGTCTTGTGGATGTTTGTAAGACTATTCTTTCAACATTTGTAATTCATGTTTGTTTCACATGTACTAAGGTAGTTGAACTATTTTGGTTGTTTTAATACTTACCTTTCTTGGGAATGTAATATATTGGTTTTCATTGTTGTCTCATCCTTGTTGACTACTCCATATGATACTAGAAAGGCCTTCCTTTCTTACTAGTCATAAAAACCATCACATCTATTATGGACTACTCTTTTGGATGGCAGATGGATCTCACCTTGTAATTTGGCTTTAGCGACATCTCACTGTGGACTATTCTGCTCGATGTTGAATAGACCTATCAAGTTTGCATGTTTCTATTCTTGGGTCATACTATTACCTCTCAATTAGAGGCTCATTTTTCTCCCCCCTTCTACAGTAAGAGAAACTTGAAACAGTTATGTTACACACTCATCAGGCACACTTACCCTTTTTTTTAAGATACCAATGTCACACTCTCATTTGCTAACAACTAGAACGAAGGTAGATCTCTAAATATATCGCAACTGGGACTTTATACTAGATGGGACTCCTACACCTGATGGTGTGAGGTATAGTTGAGACTTCATATTAGGAAGATCCCTTTGGTTAAAATATTTCCAGCACTGTCAAGAAAATGACGCTAGAAGGAGGGCTAGAAGATAGGTTGTACCCATAGCATCTGGTTTGAATATATTATTTAAAAATTATCTTCCCGAAATCATAATCCCAAGATGTTTTTCTAAAAATATTAGTTGTACCATCCCTGTGGAGGTTATTGATGATCTGTTTGAGTTTAATTTAAGTGGTGAGGGTGAATCATCGTTTTGTGTACATCTGCTTCAAGTTATGAATTTTTCCCAATATGACCAAATAGAGTCTGAAGATGTCTAGGCTATATTACTCACCCTGACATTCGAAGGTTGTGTTAAACAATTGTGTCATACATTACCCATTTATTCTATCAATTCAATCGGTTATATATTGGCAAGATGATGTTTAAAGCTTTTGATAACTATAGCTACTAGGATGTCTATGAAATAATGTTACATTTAAAAATGGATCCTGATGAATCATTTTAGGATTTTTCGTATGAGTTTCTTCACATCTCTTGCGAAATTCTTGAAAAACATATAACCCTTGATTTCTTGAGATAAGAGTTTAAACACTTGGGTCATGTTTCCCAATATGATGAACCTTCTATTTTCCCTCCTCCCCAACTCTTACAGATCATGAGGCACCTTAGAGTAGAGAGGAGGAACCCACTACCATTTTTTTTCCTTGTCCTCCTCCTTTTCTGGTCCCAATGTGGGTCCCTCCTTGTGGTGATCATGAAACTGGGAAATCTACGAATCAAATCTTGAGTCCATCTTCTCATTCGTCCCTCACCTCGATGGAGGAAATTTTAGAATGGCTCATGAATCCTAAGATGAAGATTGAATCGTCCATTCCAAAAAAGGATGTCACCATTCACAACTCTAATCGCAAGGCTAATTTATATTTATGTTATAATTTATCTTATTCACATAATCACTCCTTGTACCATGAGTCACTTGATCAAGTTTGCTTCACCAATGATCTTTTCACCATATTTTGATTCTCAAGCTACTAGCTCAATTGTGATTAGGTACAGAGCAGCCACTTCACTTAGGTAAAGGAGAAGAAAGGCGAGGAAACCTTCAATTTTTCCTCCTTGTTTCAAAGTTATTGACATCAAAACAATGAGTTTCCATTCTTGAATGATTATGAATCGTCTAATCTCGGTGGAAAATAAAGTGAAATCACTTCTTTCAATCAACCCCTACCCTTGGGCAGTCGTCATCTCAATGATGATAACTCTATTTTTGTATATTGTGACAAAGGCCCAAGCACATCATGTGATCTTGTAGTTTCTCATGAAGACTCTAATTTAGATCTAGAATATGCTTCGGTCAAACAAGATGTTCACATTGAAACTTTCTCTTCACGTCACTCTCCCTTGTGTCCTACCATTCACATCACACCCACTTGTGACAGAGATACTCCATGTTATTGTGTTTCTTCATCTAATGGGTCATCTCCTTGATTGAAACAAGGGAGTGAGGCTGTCCATGATGAATTTGAAAATAGTCAAATCACAAAGAAATCTTCCAATTCCTTGTCATCTCTTCTTTTGCATGAAGACAACTGTTCAAATCAGCTTGCTCATGAGATATCACCAAAGAATTTATCTTTGAATGTACTAAGAGAAGAACCTCTTCAACTGAGTAATATGATTGTTCTTGAAGCTAAAAAATATGGTGAAACCTATGATAGAGATGACCATCCCTTGAAAAATAGTTTTGAAATCAACAACAACAACCACCCTCAAACCATGCATGATCAGGTTCAAGCTTTAAAATGTGATTCTATGATTTTCGAAAGTTCTGAGACCTGTCAGGGAGTCGAGACACTTAAAATTCCATTGATGGTTATGTCAAGATCTCACGACTCTAGCAAGACCCGAAAACTAAATCATATCTAGTTTTTCTTGCACAATCCATATATCTACATGGTTTCATTCAATGTGGATTCCTGTGTAAAAAATGTTTGGTATTCCAAATGTGATCTCTCAAATTTTCAAAATTTCACTTATGACCAAATTCGCAAAGTTGTTGCAGATCATTCGCTTTCATGGAAACCTCTCACATCAAACTCGAGTTGCGAATGTCCATCTCTAGTGAATTAATGGAATTGTGAAGCTGATCATCTCAAAAATATCTTTTCCCACAAGAATCATACTTATCGAATTTCTCCCTTAATGGTCATCTCATTGAACTCCTTATGAATCTTGTATTGCAAATCTAACCTCTCATCACACCATAGTTCTCCCTGTGTGATAATGAACACAGAAGTTGTTAGACCAAGATTGTTCAAATGGATTTTTCCTTGTTCATTACAAACTAGGAATCTGATGTTTCAACAAGATCATCTCACCAATTATGTATCTTGGGTGACTATCATTTAGCTTATCATTTTCCCATCAACACATCCAATGACATTTTCTTCGAAATCTTTGATCTTAATTGTTTAACATCTCTCTCTTCATATTTCCATCAAGCAAGTGAGGCACTGTAACCTTCGTTGATGGTTATGGTAGGTCCTCGCTATCTTGGAATGACTGCTGAGAATTATCATATCCTTTTTCCCATTCAATATTCCCAATGTGATCCTATCCCTCAAATTCAAAATTCATCCTTTCAAAGATCATGAGACTTTCCAGATGACGATCATTAATTTTATGACCCAATCATTGAATGGCTGGAACAATGTTACTTGGTAAGCTCTGTTACGGGAAACAAGTTTCAATCCCTCCTGGTGCTTGTAAATAAGCTTGGTGCAGATGAAGACACATTCGCAAGAGGATTTCGAGGTTTGTTGAAAAATGATTTTCATCAATAAGGTAAGCAAGTTAATTGGATGAAAGTAGCAGTTGTGACACTCTTTTATGCTCACATGTAAGACCTTCATTTTCTTTTGTAAGATTTTAAATTCTTTATATATTATCTTGCATATCACTTTGTATATGTTTTAAATGTTTCTATCTTTGTGGATGCAGGTCAGTAGCAGTCATGGTGGTTTCACTTGAAATTTCATTTTACATGACCTTGAGCTTCTAGATTCTATGTTAGGAGTAGGATTAACTCCATCATTAGCTTTCCCTTTTGATGCACTAATTTTACACTCATGTTTTCGTAGTCTATCATTATTTCCTTGTCCCTATTCTACAACATGTCTTCTTTAGTCATCTTGTTCTCTTGTCTCTCGATTTTGTTTCCTAGTTTTGTGTCTTCATTTTTTTTTTTTTGTCTTCTTCCTCGTTGAAATTTTCCTTTTATTTCCATTACATCCATAAGTGTTGTGCCTAGTCCTGTTGTGGCTTCTAAGTGTGTATGTGGCTAAAGTTCAAAGGGTCTTTTGACACTTCAACATTTGTCTAGTCATGTGTCTGGATTCGCTATAATTGTTTGTATATTTTCGTTGATGATGTTCTAATGGAAAATATGATCTGTCCACAAGGAGAACTTTGGTCCAACCATCAACTTGTGTCTAATGTGGGAACCTCATGCCTATACTAATTTTTCTTCTTAGTGTTCTCAAGATTATCCAACTAGTAGAAATGGAGAAGGGGAAAATCTAAACGAACAAACTTAAATCAGAGGTCTTTATATGCTTCTCTGAAGGAACAACCTCTCTTGCTCTCAATAAGTTGGGATCGTTCTTCAGCCCCAAATAAAATAAGTTACTATGGACCATTCTTGTTTACACAAAATAATCATCAGGGGGGAGACCCTGGGTTTAGGCACAAAGGGCCAACAATGGATTGTTGTAGTTTAGGACAATGCTGACATTTTGACCTTACCCTCTGCCTGAGGTGTGTCGTGACTAGAACAAAGAAGGGTTCATCATGGGGTGAAGGATACATCAACCGTTAATATATAAACATCATCATATACATAATTGGGACAACATCATACCATTCAATACTACTAAGCTACTACATTCATGAATCTTGCAGAATATTTAAAATTTAAGTGGGTCCACACATCATAAGAAACCATGTGTGTCATGCTAAGAACCTAGTCCAGACCTTAATTCATACTAAATAACCAGAATAACATTACATGAAATATCAAAATTAGCCAAAAATAGTTACAAGGAACACCCAATTACAGATTCATAAGTTCAGTCTTTAACTATGAGTTCCTTCTTGGCCATATACCTACAATCTGGTTCTATCCTACCACAACCAACCAACCCACTAGCAACAACAACCCTTTCTCCTTATGGGTCTCTCCTTTTCTATTTCCGTTACTGCCTCCACTGCCAGTTCTCGCTCACTTGTTCCTTCCCTTAGATGCCACTCATCTTTCTTGTCTACTCGGCTGCCTCTTCCTTCTACTAACATTTTTCACATTCAACCTACAATTGCCTATTCCGACTTTCCATTCCAGATGTCCTCCCTACAACCTGACCATTGATGCCACCACCCATTTCCTCCTCATTCTCTTGCAAGCCATAGTCATCAAAATCTTTTCAAAATGAAAATGAAGTCCCCAATAGTCCCCCACCACAATTCTTTGACTTGTCCGCAAGTCAATTCATTTTGAGCTTAGCTGGTCTTATTGGTGTCTGAGTGGGTGCTTTAGTTTGTAGATGCATTGTTGGCTACACTGATCCTATTAGCTGATGAGCTGATGCTTCCTTTATTTCAACCAACACTTGTAGGGTGGTGTCTTCTCCCATTGCACTTTCCTCCTCTTGCTGCTCCCCCTTTCAAATGAAGGCTCCAACTCCGGAAAAACTGCAGTCATTTGCTACCTGAATTCCCTGTACTTCTAGAGGGATGCTTCCCATCTGGTGAGGATTGTGATAGCCTACTGAGTGAAGTCTTTGGCCATATCAGATGTTAATTTAGCTGGTCGTTGACTTTGCATATGGTCTCATTGTTCTCTACTAGTGTTGTAAACATCCTTTAGATCCAGGACCTGTAGACAGACCAATGGGTGAAAGTCTCTTATCACCCTTTTATTTCTTGATGACTCTTCCTTGATCTAATCGACATGTTCTTGGATTGTGGAAATATATTCATTAATTTTCTGAAGGTGGAAATAATCCGTGCAGTGCCTACTATTCGCTAATAATACCTGTATCTTCTCTCTCATGGGGTACACCAAATGATTTTTCAATGACAGGCTTCCTGGCCAGTCATGAACTTTGTGTGTTAGGGTGTATCCATCCACGAGTGCATTGCCAAGTGCTTGCTTCTTTTCTTATACTTTGTTGATCTTGCCCTCAATTGTCCTCGCATTTGTCTTGACTGGGTCTAGCAGCATTCATCTTCCCATGTCCAGTGTCTTTCTCATATCAACACTGGTGCCTACCAGATTTGAACATGTTTCTTGGATATGGTCGCAAAAAATCACCAATGTGTAGGCTATGATATCCTCTAGGGCTTACATGTTTCAATCAATGATTGTTTTCCATAATGATCATAATCTTTCTGTTACTTGGTCAATATGTGCTTGCAAATCTATATTTGCTCGTCGTAGGTGATCTCTCTCTTCCTTCACCTCTTGCAATTGTTGTCTTTGCTGCTCATGCTATTTGGCCAGATCATCATGTACCTTCTTAGCCCTTTGTGCTACTTGTTGTATGAATGAAAATAGTTGCACCGATGACCGATACTGTAGTGTGTCAACTTAAACTGTGCTAGGTTCTGGAAAATTTTGTTGTATTGGTAGGTCACTGGCTATGGATTTCTCGGAGTGGGAGGTGAGTGAATGAATTGGTTGTGACTGTGGCATGAACTGGGGAGTATGGGAAACAATATTAGGGTAAGGGATCATCGAGAAATTTACAAGAAAGAGTGGCTGGTATGTTTTTTTTGGTCAATTTAGTGTGTCCTAAATCGCTACATTAATTATCAATCTGGGATTCGTAAGCTGACGAAGTGTGGTGCACTATATGTGCAAGATAACCTATTTCTTAATTTTTTCGTTTTTCATTTTTATGTTGTTTTGGGGTTTTTATCTTTGTTTATCGAATTCCTATTCCTATGTTTCTAGAAGGAAAGTATGGTTATAAGTTTTAAGGAAATTATGTACTTTATAAGGGTTCCCAAAACTTAACACTTTAGAAGGTCTTAGAACATACTAACACAAAATAATACTTAAATCTAGAATGAAAAATATGCTGCTATTTAAAACAAGTAATTAATGAACTACTGATTATGAAAATATCATCTCTGCTACTGTCTAAATACAAAAAAATGATTTAAGCTACTGCACTCAAGGAAATCAAAGACTACAAAGAAAGTAAAACTAAAATTAAATTACATCATTCATATTTCGATCCCTCGCCAGTTAGTTTAGCTATGGATTTTGGAGGTAACCATCAATGAAATGAGCAATCCAATATATAATTGCAGAAAAGTAAACTAAAATCAAATCACAGCATTCATAGTTCAATCCCTCGCCATTTAGTCTAGCTATGGCTTTCAGAGGTAACCGTCAATGAAATGAGAAATACAATTATCTAATTGCAGAAAAGTAAACTAAAATCAAATCACGACATTCAAATTTCAATCCCTCACCAAATATTCTAGCTATGGCTTTCGGAGGTAACTGTCAATCAAATGAGTGATCCAATTATCTAATTGCAGAGAAGTAAACTAAAATCAAAACATAGCATTCATATTTCAATCCCTCACCAGTTAGTCTAGCTATGGATTTCAGAGGTAACTGTCAATGAAATGAGTGAGTTGATTTCTAAACTAACTTACCAAAACAAATGAACAATACTGGAATCAACAAAACAGAACTTAAAAGAAACTAAGAAAAGCAAAGTTAGCAGAGGATTAATTCCATATCACTAGTTGTTGTGAAAATTTTATACAAATGCCTGGGCTACCTACTCTATCCTGAAACATGCACACACTGATCAACGTTATACAAAGCTTGCAAAGTCATGGACAAAAGTGAAATGTTAGAAATATATATACAAGTGAATAGCTATAAAACATGTGTAGTAAAAACAAAGAAATGATATATAAAGACTATACAGCAACAATGGAAACGAAACCTCTATGTGCAGGGGCCCTCTGCACAACCTCGGCCAACAGGCTATCAATCCAAAATCACGTTTACGCAAGTATGTAGAACAAAGTCTTCTTATATATATCTCAAAACAGTTACAACAATAAACTAGTGTCACAGCAAAGTCAGTTCTTAAGAGAAAAATTACATTCAAAAGGACTAGCTATTACGCATATAGGATCGTGTTATTTATAACAAAGGTTTCATAACTATTTTTTTGTGAAACTACATGAACATAGGACACGTGAAAAACAATGTCCATGGATTTAGCATCATGGTCACCGAGATTAGGCAATCTATTGAAAGAAGCTGTTGGATCCACATTTTGGTCAGCCTATAGGTGTCAGCGTGCTTCCAGAGATCTAGAAATGACCACGAAAGTCTTCACGTGCTTGAAAATGGAGTCCTGTTGCCGTAGGACTCTCCTGTTTTACCACCACTTAACCACCATTGACCACGACCTTCTTTGATGAATCCAACTGGACCAATGGGACCTACCCCATTTCCAAGTCATTTCCAACTTGCCCACGTGGCTTTCTTTGCCTCGTGACACCCTATAGTTTAACAAAAATGGTGCGGAAAGTTGAACAAACTATGGAAAGTGACAAGATTCCGCAGCTCATAAGCAAAACTCTAGTTCAAACAACAAACACAAGGTCATACTTAAAAAACAACTTTAAATGCTCTTTTATGACTAATATACAATGGTATTGATAGCTTAGGAGGTCTAGGTGAATGGAAAGAATCTAGAAAAATGTGTAGGAAAGATGTGAGTTTGAGGCTCAACATACCCCCACTGCGAAGGTGTTGCATGTCCCCATGCAACCAAAATTTTAACTATTCCCCCTTCAAATCATATGCTCAGAGACTTATGCCAGTACATCCAGCCCTCTGCTTCTATTTCTGGGTGCTGCTAACATCCTGGGCTTCCTCATCAAGCATCTCAATTTGAGATTGATTAGTGCTCTACTTATCCTCCTACACTTTTTCTTCAATTTCCTATTCTTTTTCTGCCATAGCCCCAGGTGCAACATTTTGTTGTCATGAATGATCTTACCTAGTCTGCTTTGTTCCTTTAATGATTCATTTTCATGTTTAATGTGTCTATTTAAGACCTCTAATTCAAAAATTTCTTGTTTCAGTGATTGGATTTGAGTGTCCTGTGCTGGATGAGGCTGGATGGATGAAGTACTTAGACTTGTGGCTCTCTTTTCCAAGGATTCTATATAATCATACATCTCTTGCTGATTCAAGTCTATCTTGGGTGAAGTTTTCCTTGGGCTGACCCCAAAGTCCTGTTGACGAGGACTGATTTCAAAGTCTGGCCGAGAAGGACTTATGTCACCATCTGGAGGACTGGTTTCAATATTTGGTTGAGAATGAGGTGGGCTACGGCCAGCTGGAGGTTGTTTCAGTCTTCCCCCTCCTAAGTCAATAAAATGGGACCCTTTTGTTTGTGCTTTCCTCGACTTTCCTCTAAGCCTAATGCTTCTCCTCAAATGTTGTGGGCTAGCGCCCTCTTCCTCCATACTCTGTTTTTCTTTTTCTTTCTTCCTAGTTGCAGCTAATTGTCCTTGAAGGTGAGTTAGCCTTTCAGACAGTGTTTGGTGGTCCTCTTCTAAGGAAGGTTCAAGTTATTGGTAGACATCCTCTATGTTTCTTTTCCCTTTCAATTTTCTTTGCTTTTTATCCTTGGTTCTTTCCTCCCTTTTTTCAGGCAGCTTATCTTCTTGATTAATTTCCTTAGGAGTGTCTTGAATTCTCACATTAGTTCCCTTTTTCCTACTCTTTCTGGATGTACTGGTATTAGGAATTTGGGATGGATCTTGAAAATAGCTTCTCACCAAAAATAGTTCCCAGGTATCCCTCTTTTTCTTCAATTGGTCTTCAATTAAAATTTTCACGAGCCCGTGATGATACAAGTGGGGTTCTATGTCCTCTATATTCTTTTGGATAGTTGTGCACATGCTTTTCAAGCTCAGTGATTAAAAGTAAGGTAGATTTAGGGTTTGATTCTCTAAAACATTCATCAACAATCGGGTATGATACATATACATTGCTCCAAAATGGCCTTCACACGTAATGGACTTTTGAATAATCAATAGTAAACTGGCCCACTTCTCTTCTAAAGCATGGACAAGAATTCCTCGTTTAAATATAGTTAAATCCATACCTGGATTGCGTAGGATAACCCTCCAAGCCTTCTTGTCAAAGCTCTTGTTCTTGAACCAGTGTTTTCCCTCTCAGGGGAGTTCTGTACCGGCTGCTATGGATGTCTTGGTAACTGTAAACTTGAGGTCCCCAATTTCCACATCTAGGCCATTAAAAGACCTCCCAAATGTTTTGGTAATCTCCTTATTATAGCCTCTAAACTTTTGAATAAACCATAGCCATTGTGCCTTTTTCAACATGTTCTTTACTTCCGGGTACCCCTCCATAAACTTGGGCCCTTCCAGTTCTGCCCTCAACAACAGACCCATTCTTTCCTTCTGTTCTCGAAATTTGTCTGCATGAGAAGGGTTTAGCAGAGGTCAGATGGATCGATTAGTGGGAGTGAACAGGGTTTATGGAGAAAACCAGTGAATATAAGTGGAAAACAGAGGACAGGCAGCAGAAGTGAATTCTCGGAATGGAGCAGAGACTTATGTAAACAAGGTTGAAATGTAGTCGTGGCTTCAATAAAATAGTAGCAGAGTGAAGTGAACCCGGCAGAATTTTAAAAATGGACGGCTATGGAGTAGACATAAACACATTCAAGAAATAGCTACGGAATTTTTGCGATGGAGGAGAGCCGTAATCAAATCCACCACGTCCCATAATTATAGGTGGAGTGTAGAAATGCAACCAAACACGAGTTAAATTCGAGGATTAATCATGAGGCTGTTGGAAAAAAAAAATGCATGGTTCGTGGAGAAATATCGTGGAATGGTTATGGAGGCTTTCATGCCAATCATTGCATATAGTGGAGCTTATGGTTTAATAACTATGCAAAAATGTGCTTTGAATGCCATTTGAAATAAATTTCTACTCATACCTTGGAATTTTTGCCACTTGTTGTCCATTAACCTTTGATCACGTGCCCCTTTTTGATGCCTTTTGGTGCCTCATGTCCTCATAATATGTCCTCAGTCCTACCTGCAATTTTTTTTTTGCCTTTTATCTAACTACCAGTGTTGAATGATAGGGTGCTAGCTGTGAAAACACAACTAGCTGTGAATCGATTAGCAGTTGCGGAAACTGACTCAACGATCATATGACTGAATGAGAGGGGTGAATGATGACTGAATGAATGAAAATGGTCATAAAAACTTTTATTAGTGGGATGAAATGAAATGAATGAAATGGAGTGGAATGAAATGAAGTGGAGTGGAATGAAAAAGAAGTGGAGTGGAATGAAAATGAGAAAGAGAGAGATTTTTTTTTTTTGGAAAATATAGGGCGTCAGGAGTTCCTAATTTTCACCCTATCTTTGTTGTATAAGACTGCCAATCAATGGTTGGTTTTTAGGCTTATACAATTTTTTATTTTTTTTTAGAGAACAAAAAAGAACAAAGGCTAGGCTGTTGGAGAATAAGGGTTCTTCTCCACCACCGTTATTGCAGAATTATCTTGAAATATTTTGACAAATTCCTCTTTTGAAAGTGGCTTATGATAGATCTCTAATCTCTGGCCATTCACAATAAGAGGGGTTTGATTTTCATCAATGGTTGTAATTCTTACCACTCCATTGCTAAAGACTTTATCAATCTCATATGGCCCAAGCCAATGAGCCTGAAATTTTCCTTTGAAGTCTTTAAACTTGGAATGAAATAACAATGCCCAGTCACCTTCTTAAAACTTTTTCTCTTTGATGTATTTGTCATGCCACTCAGCTCTTTGATATTGAACTAGATCATTTCTTAGGATCACCTCTTATCTGATCTCATCTAGCTCATTCAACTGCTCCATTCTATGCTTTTGGGCTTCTGATAGATCTATCCCCAACTGAACTGCCATCTTGAAGGTTTTGACTTGGAAGTCAATGGGGAGCAGGACTTCTTTCCCATAAACAAGTTCATAGGGAGAATGTCCTATTGTATTTCTCCATGTAGTTTTGTAGGCCCACAAGGCTTTAGGAATCCTTTCTGCCCAATCTCTTCTCTGTAGATGAATAGTTTTGGTGATGATGCTTTCAAGAACTTTGTTTGTAGACTCCACTTGACCATTTTCTTGTGGATGGTAAGGATTGTAAGGAGTAGATCCTCTGTGCTTGATTTTGTATTCTTTGATCAAATTCTCCACCAGATTGGATGTGAATTGACTTCCCTGATCTATCACAATTTCTCTTGGAACACCAAAGCGAGTAAAAATATCGTCACAAAGAAAACTAATAACTGAATTTTTAGTAGTAGAAAATAATTCTTTGGCTTCTACCCATTTAGTGACATAATCAGTACATACCAATATATACTTCTTTTGCTGAGATGGCAGATTAATAGGTCCAATGAAATCTAAAGCCCATTTTTCAAAGGGTTCGATGAGTACATGTGGTTGCAAAGGCATTTCATTTGAAAGGGTAGGTTTCCCTACTCTTTGGCAACTGTCGCACCTTTTGACATATTGTTTTGCATCTTTAAAGAGGGAAGGCCAATAATATCCTAAAGAGAGGATTTTATAGGTTATCTATTTGTCAGCAAAGTGTTCACCACGTGGTTCATCATGACATACCTTGAGGATATCAGGCATTTCATCTTCCCTAACACATCTCCTGATCACAAGATCTCGCCTTGTTTTAAACAATTCATTATAAATCCATGAATATTTTGAACTCTCCTGTATAATCTTTCTTCTTTCACTAGGAAATAAATGTGGAGGTAGTTTCGTTGTAACCAAATAGTTAGCAATATCTACATACCAAGGGGTCTTAGTAGTTACTATAAATAAATATTCATCAGGAAACTTATCCTCTATAGGAGAATCTTCTTTAGTATTCTAAATCCTAGACAAGAAATCAGTTACTGTATTTTGTTTCCCTGGTCTATCCAACACAGTAATATTGAATTCCTATAAAAGTAGGAGCCACCTTGTAACTCTACCATTAGTAACAGGTTTTTTCATTGGATATCTAATCACAGAATGATTATTATGAATAAATTTTTCATAGCCTACTATATAATGTCTGAACTTGTTGATTGCATGAACAACAACTGAGAACTCTTTTACAATTACAGTATAGTTCAACTCAGTGGGAGCCAAATTTTTACTAGTATAGTAAATGGCATAAGGGACTAAATATTTTTTACCCAATAAAAATCCTAGAGATGTATCTAAAGCATCTATAGAAATATGGAAAGGGAGCTTCCATTTGTTCCTCTCAAGATAGGCGCTTCAGATATTCTTTTTTTTCAAAGTTTCAAACGCTGATTGACAATCAAGATCCCATTTGAATTCACAATCTTTTGTAAGCAGTTTGAAGAGTGGAGATGCTATTTTAGTGAAGTTTTCTATAAATCTTCTATAGTATCCAGTAAATCCTAGAAAAATTCTAACATCTCTTTGACTATTTGGAATAGGCAATTTGGAGATAACTTCAACTTTTGATCTATCAACTTTAATCCCATCCCCTGAAATGTGATGTCCTAAAACAATACCTTCAGTAAACATCATAAAGCATTTTTCATTGCTTAATGAAAGGTTTGTTTCTCTACATCTTACAAGGACTTTTTCCAAATTTTCTAATGCTTCTTAAAATGAAACACCATAAACTGTAAAATCATCCATATAAACCTCCACACAATCGTGGATTAGATCAAAAAATATTCCTAGTACCACTCTTTGGAATGTTGCGGGTGCATTACATAATACAAAAGGAAGCACTCGATAGGCAAAGGATCCCTATGGATACGTAAATGAGGTCTTATCTTGATCCTTAGGTGCTACTTGAATTTGATTATAACCACTAAAAGCATCCAGAAATGAAAAGTATCTTTTGCCTGCTAATGTATCTAATACTTGATCGATAAAGGGCAAGGGAAAGTGATCCTTCAAAGTTGTTTTATTCAATCCCCTGTAATCAATGCATACCTTCCATTTACCATTCTTTTTAGGTACTATAACCAAAGGAGAAACCCATCGGCTATCTAAAATTGGATAAATGAAGTTTACATCGAGTAGTTTTTGGAGCTCTTCTTTCACTATCTCCCTAAGATTTGGATTCATCCTTCTCTGAGGTTGTCTGATTAGTCTAATGTTTTCCTCAATATAGATATGATCGATTCAAGTCTTAGGATCAATACCTTTCATATCAGTATACTCCCATGCAAATGTAGTAGAATGTTTTTGCAAGTTTTTGGTTAGTTCTTCCTTTTGTGACTTTTCCAAATTTTGTTGATATTCAATGTTTTTCCTAGAAAAATCTCAATGGTAGAGCTACCGAACTCTTCCATAGAGTAAAGAGACATTTGTCTTGATGATAAATATTTCAATGTCAGAATCTAACTGAAATTGTGTGAGGTATGTTCCGAAGATGTCTCAAAATTTTCTAATGTGTTTAGAATTTGACTAACTTCACTGATTTCAGAAATGGTAAAGACAGGTTGTATAGTGTCGTAATCATCGACCCATTCATTGTCTCCTACTTCTATAATTGCTTTTTCTGGAGGATACAAATTGAATTTCTTTGTCGAATTACCATCAGAAATGTACATATCCCCAGATCTACAACTAATGAAAGCATCATCTGTGGCTAGCCAAGATCTTCCTAAGATAAGTGGGTGCCCTCCTAGATTACTCTTGAGAGTCAAAATCATGAAATCTACTGGATATTCCCAAGAATCTAAGGATATTGAAATATCTTCTAATACACCATCTATTTTGATCATTGATCTATGTGTAAGTTGCAGTAAAGTAGGTGTAAAAATAAGATCAGGAAGTTTAAGCTATTCCATATTCTGTCTACTCATAATGTTGATAGCAGTGCCTAATTCAATCAAAGTGTTTGTAATTCCTATCCCATTTATATGTGTCTTGACAATTGGACTACCTGGATCTACATACTTTTGCATGGTTATTTTTCCCATCATAATATCTGCAATCTTTCCTACCAGGTGGATTCTTCTTGTATCTCTTGGTTTCCTTCCTGGTCTTTTGAGACTGGACTCCTTTATTGTTTTTGCTAGAATAGGAATCTCTCTAATGGCTTGTAGCAAGGGGATATTGATACATACATTCTTTAATTCATCTAGAAAATCATAGTTAGGCAACAAGATTTGTTTTTCCACCCCTTTATCAATTTGTAATCTTTTAGAGAAAGGAGGTGTCGATGAAGATGCAGGTTTCTAAACTATAGGAGTTGTGGAGTTGACTTTTATTTCTCTTTTTGAGTGTTTGAGTTTTGAAGAGATGCTTCCTCAAAACCCTTACTGACTTTAAGAGAGTCCTTGTTAGAGGTATCTTCCTCTTGGACATCTATATAACGTTTTTCTAAAACTCTACCACACCTGAGTTGTACATCATTGAGAGGAACAATCATCTAGGTAGGAAATTGTTGTCCTTCTATCATGTAAGTATTCTGACGATTTTTATTGTTAGGATTTGGCAATGGCTGAGCGGTAATTGATTTGTCTTTTCTTGAAATGGAAGCATGAGTTGAGGATTTGGATTTTGTTGAGAAGGTTGTTGTTGTGGAAATGGCAATGAAAGTTGTGGATTTTGATTTGGAAGTTGTGGAGTTTGTTGATTTTGAAAATATGGATGATATTGATAAAATGAGCAAATCTCCCATAAGGATTTCGCATCCCTTGTGCCCATGTTCGATATGGATTTTGAGGTTGGGGCCAAGGTTGTTGACAATAAGTCCAATTTGGTAGGGGTTGAAAATTCATAGGGTTGTTAAACCCTTGATTTTGTTCTCCCTGCCAAGGTCTTCTTGAAACAAAACAGAGAGATTCTACTGAATCTTGATCTTCTTGAAAGACAACTTTGAGCCTAGGAATTGAAGGACAATCCTTGGTCTCATGATTCTCTGAGAAAATCATACATGTTTCTACAACTTTTGCATTCAAGGGGCATTCCCTTAGAGCATGTTTCATCCTACATTTCGGATAAAAGATGGCTAGAGCATCAGTTTCTGCTTTTTACCTATTTTGAATTTTAAGGGTGTCTAGTTGTTCACTAAGACTCCCTAGGATATCGGTTTTGAATTCATCAAGCATATTGCCAATTTCTGCCCTACTTATTGATCCAGTTGCAGATTTGTTTGCTCCGATAAGAGAAGGATGTCTAGGCCCTTTTCTTGTTTGAGATTTTCCTCTCAAGAGATGGACACTATTGAGGGATTTGCTCCCGTAGGGCTTTTGGGTGGAAACCCTAGCAGACTGAAAGTTGTCTAAACAAAGAAACACACATTCACACAGCCATTATGCTATTAAAAGTAAATTCTAAAGTAAGAAGGGCGTATCTCAGGTCCTACATTCGAGAAGTTCCTCAAGGATCCAAACCCTTCTTCAAGTCCCTTTCGCTCCTTTGTCCTGCAAAACAACCAATTCCAAAGAATACAACAGTATATGGACACAGAATTATAAAGAAATCATCTTTATGTTATAAAAGAAGGAAGTTAGTTATGAACTTTAAACAACCATTCACATATGAAATTCAAACATGAACATCATAAACATAAAGAAGAAGCATATCAGGA
>APFE031132504.1:0-14946 GCA_000404065.3 Pinus taeda
TTCCAAGGTTGCCCTTTGCAGCCCCATCAAAAAATAGAGAATGTCTCGGATGATTTGTAATCCAGCCCTGGAACTCTTTTGCTGTAGCCCTTATTTTCCAATCTTTGGGGAGCGAGATATAATTTGCAACTTTTTGGAACTAAAGATCGAGAGGAGAGTCCCAATTTATATCTTGTTGGCTTAAACTTGAATCGTCTTTATGCTCTCTCAAACACTCTTTTAACTGGCATTTTATCTTAACTACCACAAGCTTGGCATCCTGATCATAGTTTCTGAAGATCCTTTTATTTCGCTCAAGCCAAAACTATCAACAAATTATTTTAGGGATAGTAGACCAAGCAGCTTCGATAATCTTGTTTTTTGGTGGGGGACCAGGGTACTTTTGCAACCAATTAGCGAATAGATCAAAAATGGAGGATGGCAGTGCGAAGTTGGAGCCCAAAGTTCCCAACAGCTCGGACCAAATTTGCATTGTGAAAGTGCATTCAAGCATAAGATGAATTACGCTTTCCTGATTTCCCTTACACAGGCTGCACCTTGAAGGGTCGTGGAAACCTCGCTTCTGAAGATTTTCATCAGCCAAAATTTTGGAGTGGCAAAGCAGCCAGCTATAGTAGTCGATCTTTGGCAAGGAAGGATAATGCCATATCCCCTTCCACGGTGTTAGGTTCGTGGCCACGTGAGGGCTCTCACACAGCGTGGCGTAGCCAAGAGCTACGGTGTAGCCACCAGCCTGCGCACCCCATCCTCTTGAGTCACATTTTCGAGCCAACGTTGGAGCCGAACCATGGAGCTTGGATAACAGAACATCGCACTCCATAAGTAGCTCTGGGGGCATTTGAAGATTACAACCAGCCCAACGAGGACCATGCCATATGGAAATGTCCCACAGAGAGCGCAAACCAGCCTCCTTCATCCATCTGCGGAGCGCTTGGAGTGAGTAGCAGTCTCCCAACACATCATTGTTCATTATCCTATCTGTCCATAGATTGATCCTTTTGCCATTACCAAGAACCCAGTAGGCATGAGCATTGATGAGAGGGCAAACTTTGATACAGAGCTTCAGAAAAGGCGAATTTGAATGCGGCAGAGGATGATCTAGGCAGCGAGAGCGCTGGCCTTTGAAATATTTTCTCCATAGGGCTAATTCCGCCCAGCCTGGATTAGGTGCAATGATTCTCCAAATTAATTTAGCACCCATTGCAATATTATGATTGCAAAGATTTTTGAAATTCAAACCTCCTTCCAACAACGGTTTGGAGATGGATTCCCAATTGACTAGCGGTATCTTTTTATCATTTTGCTTGCCCCCCTTCCAAAAAAAAATTCGAATGGTCTCCTCCATTTTTCTGAGTATACCAGTGGGAGCAAGAAGGACAAAAAACTAAAATAAGGGAAGGTTGTTAAGAACAGATTTGATGAGTACAGACTTACCAACAATGTTGAGCCAGGAAAAGCCCCAGGGAAGCAACTTATTCTTGAATTTCTCCAATTGGGGGAGCCAATCTCTGCGATAGGCTCTTTTGAGAAAAACAGGGAGACCCAAGTACTTGAAGGAAGTCCAAGTTGAGGAGGCAGCGAAACCAAAGCATCTAGAAATGGAGTTGAGTAAACTAGGCGATGT
The DNA here is from genome assembly GCA_000404065.3 of Pinus taeda. Lineage (NCBI taxonomy): Eukaryota > Viridiplantae > Streptophyta > Pinopsida > Pinales > Pinaceae > Pinus > Pinus taeda. Next base: position 1,625 of record APFE031132504.1, read on the forward strand.
ATTCCAACAATAAATGTGGCATTTGCCATTGTTTAGTATGCCTCCCGAGACCCTACAAAACTCATCCAGAGCTCCTTTAAATCTGGAAGCCATGAGCACAGAAGCAGCTCCCAACAAAAAGATGTCATCAACAAAGAGGGCATGATTGATGGTTTGAACCAGTGTTGCACGAAGCCCCCCCCCCCCCCGGTTCCAAGCCCCGAAGCGCGTCCTGTACGGAAGCGCCTAGGAAGCTTGGCCGGAAGCGGCGCTTCCGAATTCGGAAGCGCCGCTTCGGCATTTTTAGACGCTTCATGGAAATTTGGAAGCGTTGTACAGAAGCGTCGCTTCCGAAGCGCGCTTCGTACGACGCTTCGGGTGTCGGAAGCATGGTGCTTCGGAGGAGGAAGCATACGCTTCCTGGACGCTTCCGTACGCTTCCAGAAAAGCTTCCGGAAAAGCGTTTAGAAAATTGTTTTTTTTTTCAATTTTTTTTAAATTTTAGGTGAGTTTGCTTGTTGGGGTGGGTCCACCTTGGGTTAGGGTGACGAATGAAGGCAAAAAAAATATATAAATATAGCAGAAGCTCCCTCATGGTAATGTTAAATTCTTAAAGTAAAAGGATGAAAATGAAAAATATTTCATCCTTTTACTTAAATTCTTAACATTACCATGAAATGACTCAGGATGTTTGAGAGTGGTTCCAGCCTCATTAGACTTCATATGGAGAAAATAGAATTTCATATTCTATTCAAAATTCACCAGACTTAACTGTTTTCAGGAATTCAGGATCAATGGGATTGTGGCATTTCATTAGATTATATCAAGTATGAAAGTATGTGATTAGCATTTAATCAAAAGCACCAAGCCCTATATGTACCCTAGTGTTGGTGGTGTTAATTGTTGAACTCCTTTGTCACGCCCTTAGCAAAAAATTACCTATCAATCAAGTCAAAATCATCGACCAAGCATGTTAAGCTTTTTCTACCATAACTTAAGTCTTGAATTAGGTAGTTTGATTCAAAATTGGGAAATGTTGACTAATATCCCTAGACAATCGAGGTAGAGGCAAAGGCTAGACAAGAGGAGAAGAATCTAGATTCTAAATGGTTGATGCTCAATGTTGATCTCGAATAGTTAATCATTAATGTACAATGGATGTTATATCTATCTTGATTTATGCAAAAATATGCATGTTTTCATGTCTTCTACAATTAATTTGGTATTTTGGATGTTCGTTTTGAGTATAAATGCAAAAAAATATAAAAAAATATATATATATAGCAGACGCTTCCGCGGACGCTTCGCTTCCTAGATTTTTGGAAAATGACGCTTCGGCGTCCCCGCTTCCAAAAAACGCTTCCGCTTCGCTCCCGCTTTGTGCAACATTGGTTTGAACGCCTCTTGCTATGCAGAGCCCAGCGATTTCCTAATCCATCATTTTCTTGTCTAAATAAAAATTGAGGATTGAAGCTTGAAGAACAAATAGTAGGGGTGAGAGAGGGCACCCTTGCCTGAGGCCTCTCATGGCATTTAAAAAATCAGCAGCTCTGCCATTTACTAACGGGGCAATCCAAGGCTCCGAGGTGCAAGCCCGAATCCAGTTTATAAAGTTAGCATCGAATCCAAGCTTATGTAGGACTTTCAGTAGAAAACAATGCCTAACTCGATCAAATGCATTTGCTAAATCAAGTTTGACAACCATACCTTTTTCATTGCGACTCAAACTTGAGTGGATTGCCTCTTAGACTAGAATGAAATTGTCCACAATCTGTCTACCTTGAATGAAGCCTCCTTGGCTTTCCAGAATGATATTGGGGAGGATGAGCTTCAATCTATTAGCAATTACTTTGGTAATCAATTTGTATCCAATATTACAAAGTGAGATCGGGTGAAACCTGTTGAAGGAGTTGGCTCCTTTCTCTTTGGGGATAAAAGCAAGAAAAGCGGAGTTCATGCTTGGGTCATCATGTTTTAGGTCAAAGTCCCCATTGAGGAGATCTAGGGTTTATTCTGAGTCTATAAAATTATTGTATATTTAAAGAGACCCTTCTTGGGCTTTTGAATCATGTAAATCGGTTAAGTATTGAGTCAAATATGAATTATGGAACCTCCACACCATGTCGGCCTAAGAGAAGATCAAGTCAGCCTAAGGACCCATTATACCCCACAAGAAGCCTATCAAAGGAAGGACTAGGAATTCATTTAGAGCATCACTTCTCATCTCTCTCTCTTCTGGGCAAAAATGTGAAAATCTATTTGCCGAGCAAAAGTGCGAAGTATGATGCTAGGAAAGTCTGCTGTCGGGAACCCGAAGTGAATGTGAGTTTGGGGGAGTCTAAGGAGTCAAGGAAAATTGAAATTTTGGTGGTGGTCTCTCCCTGTTTCGTGCTCTAGATTTGGGAGAACGAAGTCTCCCAAGTTGGACTGTAGTCGGAAGCCGTGAGTTGCCGCAAGTTGTTGCATAGTCCAGGTTGTTGGAAAGCGATCAATCTTCTAGAGTAACTTGGTGTGGAGGGAAGGTCTTGTCAAGGTCTAGCGTGAAGAGTCTCAAAGAATACCATTGAAAGGAAAAATTACTTTGACTGGGTTTTCCCATCGAGGGGGGTTTTTCCCTGGCATGTGCCTACATCTTGTGTCTCCATTGTTTTATGTGTTGTTTCTTTTGTGTAATTGTTTGATGAACTAAAGAAAGAATATATAAAGAATCGTAATAATAAGTAACATCACAAGTAATTATCAAGATCGAGAAACTCTTTAATGTCTTTCTGATTTTCCAACAACAACTACTTAACAAGTAATTAGAATATAAAATTCATATCCCTGGGTTCCAAACCCACTCTTTCTGGTCAAAACCCCAAACTTGGGTACTTTGCCCACAAACTCTCTTTTTTGGGTTTTCTCCACTCATAAATACCTTCCGAGCTACTCAAATTCAACAAGTTGCACATTCAGTAATTTTTATTTTTTATTTATAAACATGACTCGACAATAAACTAGACTCTATTTACAGACCTAACAAAGAAATAAAAGCTAGGCTTCCATATTGTGTTATTTTCAGTGTTCCACAAGGACGCATGCCCCACATGGGGTGCATGCACCCCACGCACCTGGGGTGGGTGGGACGCCTGGTGAAAAGTTTCCCCATGTCCCCCTTTTGAGAAAACGCAAGGGGAAATGTTTCCCCAATGTGGGGGGACATGTCTCCCCAAAAGGGGTGCTTCTGGTCGCACCCCCTCAAAAGGGGGACGCCCAGAAGCACCCTTTTTGAGTTTCAAGAACTTTTATGTGGGGAAGCCTAATATTAAACCCTGTGGCCCTATTATTGCTAGGCAATTCATGGTAAAGTGATATTCTTCTTTATCTTTCATTTTCATCTTTTTACTTAAATTTTTAACATTACCCTGAAGTAACACGGGATGTTTGAGAGTAGTTCCAACCTCATTGGATTTCATATGGAGAAAGTAGAATTTTAGATCTCACTCAAAACCCAGTAGAATTAACATCATTTTAGGATTTCAGGATTAGGGGGATTATAACATTTCCATTGGATTTTGTCATATATGAGGGTATGGAACTAGTATTTAGTCAAAAGCACAAAGCCCTCTATGTACCTTGATGTTAGTACCATTGGTTGCCGAACTCCTCAAGCATGACCCTACCAAAAATGTACCCATCACTCAAACAAAATCTTGACTTCACATGCTACGTTTTTTTCTATCTTATTTTAATGCTTAGAGGGTGATATTGATGACGAAGATCCCAATATAAGTAATGATTTTTATGATATATAGGTATTTGTTGTAGCATGAATTTTTTTGGATGATAGAGGCCATCTAAAGCATGTTTGTTGATGTATTTTTGGTTCAGACATGAATTGCACCTGGTGTTATTTTGGTTATGTGCACCCTTACATGCTATATAAATGACAACTTTTGCTTATTTGTGTATAAATGGTTTGGATTCATATGGATGCACATTAATATATATGTTTTCCTTTAAAATTTGAATATTTTAGGTGTTGTTGGTCTGTTTTTTTTACCGGGTCTGGTCCAATTCCGATTGGTTCTCAGTTCAGAGGGTTTTCTGGTTCAATCACCAGTTAGGTTCCGATAACATTGGTATCTACTATAGTCTATTTTACTTAGTACTAATCTGATTCCAGAATTATGAATTTGAATTTTAAATCAATTTACATTCAAGAATGATGAATTATAAATTTAATTTTTAAATCAATGGAGATTCTAGAATGATGAATGATGAATATGGATCAATGTATTTCATTATTGAATCTTGTGGTAGTATGGATAACTGATGAGTATGAATGATTTATGTACCAGTATGAACGATGAATATGGATCAGTGTATTTCATTATTTAATGTATAGATCAATATAATTATGCTTTCATTATTGAAAATGAATTTGAATTATATATATATATATATATATATAATATATATATATCTTATTAAAAAATAATATACCCCGACAGCTCCTCGTCCCCCCTAAATTTCCCTAAAATTTGAGAGTACTCCTACACGTCCCCCGTGTGTCCTCCCACACCCGCATCCCCCCATCCCGATGTCTTGGTGGAACACTGGCTATTTTCCAAAACATAATGGATCCATTGCCTGCTCCATTACCAAGGTTAACTTCGGTTCAGTAGACATTCACATTTGCAAACATGACAACCAATGAGTGTGCATATTACAGGATGGAATGGTTGCTGCTGTTAAAAACTCAACAAAAATAGTAGGTGAGAAGTCCTCATCAGGTTTTAGTCTATAATAACTGGGATTAATTAGATTGCTACGCAGAACACGCATTTGTTGCAGTTACTTTGATTTGCTTTACACATTTCACATCCCATTTTTTTTTGAGTTGCATGTCTCAGGTCTAGAAGTGTCATGTATAAAATTTTGAACTTGACATCAAAAATAGAATATACCTGTCAGATGTCACAAATATAACTGGTAGGCATCGCTCATTCAATCCAAGGGAAACCAATCTTAAGAGCAAGCTGTCATGATAGTTAACTGCATCGACGATTGGATCAACTGATGTGTCCCTGATTGCCTTTCGAAGTATATCGAGATTGTTTATAACCAACTTTGGCTGTCCAGAACACATATAACATTACATCATTAAACACAAGACTTTTTGACCTACTGTCCAAGAAACTGCATACTCATACAACATAAATTTGCCTCAGAGACATTTCATCTAGAAAAATCGCTGCTATATAACCTGCGAATGTTCGAGAAACAAGTCAATAATTGCTGAACATGAATCATACAGCGTTTGTGAAATCATTTGAAAATTGATGTATACATGAGTAAGGGCCCTAACCCACCCCTTATTCCTACAAAAAATGTGATGCTGGACAGATGAAAAATTGTAGGTTTGACTGGAGTAAAAAAGTGTCAGTCAGATCAAAACTCTATGAATTTGAGCAAGTATTGAGCCTCATATTCACGCAATAAACAGTTATTGTGTATGCCTTGTTCTTTTGCTAAATGTGTGTTTAGAATCTAGATCACATTTTAGAGGTTAGCTTTCACTGTAAAGTTGTTTAACATGTTTCAGTTGTGTAACTTTACTTTGCATCTCAGACCAGGTGATTAATGATGGTTTAAGGTTTTAAGTATATTATGTTATGTCATGCCTAGACTGTGACAGGATTTGATGTTCGAAGTGTTATTGTATTTGAATTGAGCCCATGTTTCAATATAAAGTGCTAGTGCTACTTATACACTTAATAAGCATGGTCTAATCTATTCCATGCATTAAAAATTAAAATGAATAATTTGGTAAACATGACATATATATTCTTATTTAGAATAAAGAGATGAAAAGACACAACCATAATTCACATATAAGCATCAAAGAAAGTGAACGAAACCAAGCCAGGAGGGATTTTTTTCGGGCGTGCTTATCAGAAAACAATCAAAGCCAAGTGTTTTGAGGAGCTTTCATGGTGATGTAAGCTATCACTCATTCTTCACAGTGGTGTATTTGAACCTGTGTTGGCGATGGCGGCAAGGCTCCTTGGAAGTTCATCCCAAAGGTATACCACCAGGTAGTGACAACCCTACTCTTGACCCATGTATTGAATTTTTGATATTGAATATGATGATGGCTTTGTAAATCATTTCCGGGCGTGGGGGGGGAGGGGCATGGGGTAATCCATACAGAGGTACTTTTTCTCCAAAGGCATTTATCAGAATTTGGATCCATGAGGTTTGGAAACCCTTTGGCTGGCAGTGCATTCACATGCAAAACCTTACAAAAGGCTTCTTCCCATTCCAAGTTAACAACACTACCCATGTCTAGGGAGTCCTTTGTAGAAATTCCTGCTCCCAATGCTTCAACATTAATACAGAAATTTCACCACTTTCTTAGAGGTTTCCCAGATCTAATCCCTCTGAATTTGCAAACTTAGGGCTAATCTGAAATAATTTACGGCCACAAACAGCAAACAATATTTCACTTCTTTTCAATCCCAACAAGGAAATTCAAGAGAAAAGATGTCAAACCTATGCCAACAAGTTTCAGCCCTCTGGGGCAATTTTATCATGCATAATCAGATCTATAATTCACTTTATGATAGAAGTAATTACAACTGTAAATCTGTCATGATATCTTCAATCTCAAAGTTAACACCTTTGACAATTTCAGCCTTAACTTATGTCAAATCAACGAGAGATATAAGTGCTGGAAATTACCAAATCATGAAGACAGTGATAGCTGAAAATCAAATCAACAACCAGAAAATTTTGAACAGCTGAAAATATAATATAGTTATATATAAAAGATGAGGTCCAAGTACATACTTTCAACTTGAGATAAGCTGGTAGAACCCTCCAAGCCCTTCAAAACCCTAGCTCAGGAAAAACTTGGAAAATGCTAACTCCACCAAAGATCTTTCACAAGCTAGCACCAACACTAGCCAGCCTCCTTGGCTACAAGAAAGACATCTCCTCTCTCCTTTTCTTCCCCACCAACTACAAGCCTAAGGTGTTTCATCAAATCCTAATTCCTTCCCTCCTTAAGGTAGAAACCCTAACCCTAGACTTCAAGAATGTTCACGAACCCTAGTGCCTCAATGCAAGAGAGATAAAGTACAAGGAAGAATATACAAAAGAGAGAAAGACAAAAGCAATCATCTCATCGCATCTCTAAACATTAGAAGATGATGATGTGATCATCATCTCCAATGTATAGCTCAAAAGAACAAACCCAAGCATTTCACCTTAGCAAGCTCCCAACAAAGATGTCCTCTCTAGACATCATATCTTCTCCTCAGTTTTTCTCATGAACCCTAGCACCTTACTCCAAGGTGACTGGTACAAAGAAAGGAGTACAATGATGATGATGAAGAACTCTCTCCTTCATCTATGGATATGAGAAGTATTGGAGACCAACAATAAAGTGGGCTTAAAGACTTACAAGCAACCTACTACAAACAAGTAGGTTGACACATGTGAAGCGGTCCTCCTACAAGTGACACATCTCAATCTCTGAGGTGATGATGATGCACAATCTAGCATCCAAGACAAGAGCACTCCTCCTCCAAGGGCTCAAATGCTCCAGCACCTCTCCAAGTCAATGTGTCATCTCCATGTCCACCCACCTACATCTCCACTCTCTCAACCTACGCTAGCATAAATTAAGTAGAAAACTCCATGTAAGTGATCCAAATATCCCTATGTTGTTTAGGGCTCAAATACTCCAGCACTTCTCCAAGTCAATGTGTCATCTCCATGTCCACCCACCTACATCTCCACTCTCTCAACCTACGCTAGCATAAATTAAGTAGAAAACTCCATGTAAGTGATCCAAGTATCCCTGTGTTGTTTAGCGCTCAACGTGCTCCTTCAAATGCCAAATGCTCCTCCTCCAACATAGGGTGTTCTCTAAGCAAGCAGCTTCTCCATATGGCCAGGATATAGAATGTCACCAAGCTATATAAACATCTCCAATGCTCCAAGGAAGAATGTCATTCAATGACCCATATGAGGTCTAGCAACACATGACTAAGCCACCTCCAATGTGTAAGTCCATCATGAATCAGCCAAGAGCTAACCAACAGCATTATTTTTTCCACATTCTTTCCCTTTGCTTCTTTTGAAAGGTGAGATCTCCCTCACTTGGTATTGCAAAAAATAGATTTTAGGCTTGTTTTTTCTTCAATGACTTTCTCCAAAGTACTGTAAAATATAGCAAACCTTGTAAGGCCTTGTTTTTTCTTCAATGATTTTTTCCAAAGAACTGTAAAATGTAGCAAACCTTGTAAGGCCTCCACAACTCTCTAGTTGCATTTTTTTGTATGTTTTCGATGTGAGATGATGGTTGATGACAAAGTCTACACTTGTTCTTTCTCCTCATATTTGTCTTCTTGATCCATGGAAATTTGTCTAAATCATGCAACAATAAATCCAAACAATACTCTGCACAAGGGGGCAATTAAATAGATTTTGAGGTAAAATTCTAGGCACATTTTTCGAGGAGCTTGGCTATGAGAAAATGCTGAAAATCTGGGCATGAGAATTTGTGAAATCTGAAATTTACAGTGTGCAAAAATTTCCAGAATTTGCATTTAATGCTTCAGCTGAAAAGGGAAATAAATACTGTGTTTATTTTATGTACTTAGTCTAATTTCTTGAGCAATAAAATCCTCCTCTGAAGACCGGTTTTCCCCAAGAGGCTGTGGGGTTTTAACGGGGTCATCTTGACCAAAAATAAGTGTCTCACATGTGTGTATGCTTGCTAAAATTATGTGTTAATTTTCAGCTGGTAGGAAAGTGAAAATAGTAGAAGTACTCTTATTATGTTTGCAATAAACGCATACTGAAATTTATATCAATGTGACAAAACATGTGGGTTAGGCCTAAACAAACACATGCAAACTTGTAAACTAAGTTAAGGGTGCAGATCATAAATTTTCTACACTTAACTCGGCCTAGACAGCGAAATACTCAAGACAAATTCAAAAAAACAGTTATGGTTCCTGCGGCAATTCGGATCCTCTCTAACTTAGGGTTTTGCGGTCATCCCTAATTCTGGTAGTGAATCAATTGCAAGAGTACGTTGTGGATTGTTGAAGGAAACAAGAGGCTCAAATCTCTGTAACAGTGGAGTCGAACCCTCTAAGCAGCTGATACTATCATAGTTGGACAAGAGGCATAGACAGTGAGTTGCCGATAGTGCATTAATCGTTGCAAGGCTATTAAAATTAGCAACAAGGGCCAAACTCCATGTGGGTCATCTTATTTATGGCAGCTGATATTTTTCTCGGACTCCTCTTATCGAGAGGTGTAGGATTGATCTAAAGATCATCCAATTTCGATAAGTATTCATGGAGTTATGAATTTATTTGTGTTATAAGACAATTCGTCAAGGTCAGCCAGCAACCAAATAACCCCCACATGTGCTCAATGTTTTAGTATAAAAGAAGATGACTTGAGAGTCATTTCACACACACTTCACTCTTGATTTCTCTCCACTCGCTTTGGGTTTTAGTGGAAGAGAAATCTAGGAGAGGAAGTCCTAAACGGAAAAGTGAAGGACGCTGATCTACGTTGCCCTAATGGAGATCAAACCACAGTTATGGAAGGGACCTATACGTTGACCTAAAGATGTCCTTACCATTAACGCAGTCAAGGAAGGAGTGTTAACGCAGCTATAAACGAGGCTAAACAAGCTGCCCTAGCCACAGTCCTAAAAGCCTACCTAGCCGCAGTCCTAAAAGGATACCTTGCCACAGTCAAGGAGGGTTACATGATGCACTAGCCGCAGGCCACTTCAAGTGACTGAATTGATGGATGGAGGGCCAAAGTTCTAGGGCCGAGAGGGAAAACTCCTAGGCAGAATAAAGAAGGAACATAACGCTATATGGAGAGGCCTAAACACAGGCCTAATGCTATTGTCCTAGAATACCCTAGACGCGGTCATTCACAGTCATTCACTGCCATACGCTATTCTAAATGAGGTATGTTCATACTTGCAAGGAGGCCGAGTTTGGAAAGGAGAATTATGGATTGTTTGAGGGCAGCAAAAGGTAAGGTAAGACTGTTTTGGAAGGCTGTTAGTGTGCAGCAGAGGTCTGTGGTAGGCCACAGGCCTAGCCACTCCAAAACAGGCCAGCGTGGAAGTGTTAGGGGCTGACATATGCTCAAAACAGCAGCATGAGGAGACAGCCATCTACCTTGACTAGACCGCAGTTCATTAAGGTTGTTCAAGGTATGTTTTGAGGCATGATTATTGGGTTGTTGTAGGTTACAATGGGACAGCAAGCGATCATAGGAGCAGCAATGACATGTGGCAGCAAAAGCACATTGGGACAGCAGTAGAATGCCAAACAGTGGTACAGCAGCATGGTGCTGCAAGGGACAGCAACATGGTAAGTGGTACAGCAGGACATGGTGCTTGTTGGAGCTTGGTACTTGGGACAGCAAGCTATGACATGGCACAGCAATGCTAAACAGTGGGACAGCAGCAAATGCAATCATGGTGCAGCAGTATGATGTGTGCAGCATGGTAATGAGGTCCAGCATAGTGATGAAGAGTGCAGCACGATGCAACACAGTGAGGTGCAACATGATGACAAGGTGCAGCACTATGATAGGTGATGAAGTCACCTGGGAGAATCAATTGAAGCGACATGTCTTCAACTAAGTTCATCCTCTTAGAGATGATATATGCTCTTATGTAAGATAAGTCAAACTGTTAACTTCTGTTGTAAATGTACTATCTCTCTCTCTGCTGAACTATTGAAGAACATATAAGAAGAATTGATCAAGGGTTTCCCCACATTGGGGTTTGTCCCTGGCTAGCGCCACATCTTATGTCCTCTTGTCTTGGCTTGTCTTTTGCGATCTATGTTTATGTTCTATCTGCAATTTACTTTAACGCTGATGTGATTGCTAATCTGGAAAAGATATTGAGCTAACTGTGAAAATTGAAATAAACTGCTCTAAGCATACATAGAACATACCTAAACTTAACATGGTATCAAAGCTAAGGTGAAGACAAAGCCCAAGCAAGAGCGAAAGAGCAATCACAGAAGACAGTTGGAAAAGGACAATAGAATCAGTGGATTCCTCATCCCTCTTCAAATTCACCAAGGGTGAAGTCGAAGCAGAGAATATTATCAGAATGATGCAATGGAAGCTTATGATGGCCTACCTAAAGATCACTTCACTGGGAAGTCCAGATCTAATGGTGGGAGGAAAGGCAGAGGCCTTGTTTGTAATAAGTTCAGCCATTATGTTGAGGAGTGTCTGAATGGTAGGGACATATCACTTGATGATGATAACAATCATTGCAGGGACATCTTCAATGATCGAAGGAATACAGGTCATCAAGGAAATAGCCGACTCTTCAAAGAAAGCAAGCAACCCCAGGTATGAAGAATCAAATGTTGTTTCTGATAAGATAAAGAAGCATTATCTTATATTGGCACTCTCCTTCAGACTCTTTGGGAATTTGGCTTATTGATTGTAGTGCTTCAAGGCACTTCATCGGATAGAAGGGTGCTCTCTCTAATTTGGTAGAGATGGAAACAATCGTGGGAGTATACTTGGAGTCGATGCCACCTATCCCAGAAAGGGTATAGGGAATGTTACCCCTCAATTGAATGAGGGTAACTCGATTCATTTACAAGAATCTCTTTTATGTACCTGATCGCAAGAAGAACCCGATGTCCATTTCGACAATGGAAGTCAAAGGTTACAGGGTGGCATTCATCGATGGAAAGGTACGTGTTTGAAAATGGAATTTTCAAAGACGCTTTTGAATTCAGGGTTGGCAGTTTGTATCAAGTTGCAGGATGGTCCATTGGGGACCATGTCAGTTGCCACGTCTCATCTATAGCACTGGAGGTCTACTTATTATGGGGCCCTACCCGATGTGAGTCAAATGGTGACAGGGATGCCTGAATTCAAAAAGAGTATGAAGGTACATGTTTGAAATGTACCAAAGGAAAATCTTACAAGGGGACCATTCCCCTCATGTAGCAAGTCCACAGGTTTGGAACAACCCAAGGGGTTTGAGATTCATGATCGGGAATCTCATGTATGTAGGTGGAAGAAAGCCCTCCATGGCTTGAAGCAAACACCACGGGCTTAACATGAGAGGATTGATGAAGCTGAGATTTACTAGGAGTGAAGTCGATCCAAACCATTGCTTGAAGGTTGTAGATGATAGATCTCTCACACTGGCACCTTTTGAGGATGACCTCTTTCTGACATGTGCAAACCCTCTCATTTGCAAAAGTAAGAGGGAGTTGGATTCTGGATTTGGAATGGTAAGCTACAAGCCCGTGACTACCTCGAGGATCTTAACTTTCAGAAGTTATGTGGTAGTATTGTCGGACCAAATTTGGGAAATGCCTCTGAGTTCATAAACTCAATCGCGTTGATGTTCTTGGTAAACTTCTGTCCGGACATATGTTTTGCAGTTAGCATGATGAGCTCATATATGGTTGAGCCTCACTGGATTGGTGCCAAGAATCTTCTGAGATATCTTCGGGGCACAATCTCTCATGGATTGAGATACACTGCCGGAAATATGACACTACATGATTATTCAAATGCTCACTAGGCAGGCAGTGTGAAAGATCGCAAGAGCACTTCTGGGTGCTGGTTCTCTTTGGGTTCTACTCGATACCTTGGATGGGCAGGAAGCAGAAGACTGTTGCTTTGAGCACCGCTGAGACCGAATACATAGCTACGAGTATGATCTCGTGTGAAGCTGCCTAGTTGTGGAAGCTCTTTAGTGAGCTGTTTGTACACATGATGGATACCACTGTGATCTTTTGTGTCAACCAAGGGGGATTCGATTGTTGAGGAATCCCGTATTCTATGATTGCTCCAGCATATAGACATCAGATACTACCTTATCTGGGATATGGTACATTGATGGGCGAGAAGGCTCTGTTAACACCCAGGTTGTTCTCTATGACTCCCAAGGGAATACGGCCGGGGTAACCACTAACCAAGCTTTGGAGTATAGGTCCTAGCCTACCTATAATCAGAGAGGGCTCTCTCTTTAAGTTTTAGCTCTGTTTTGTGAAGATTTTAGGCTAGTTATAAGTTTCAGTTTTTGTTTGAGACTTTGGTTGTGAACTGTTGTTGTGAGAAGGGCATGAAATGTGTGAAAGATGCTAGTCCATTGGGCATATGGAGTCAGAAATCTGAGACAGTCCTGGTGCCTGTGATGGAGAAAGTTTTAATGCAAGGCTAGATGGCTATTCTTAATATAACTTCTGATTAGTGAGTGAAACAGTGGGAAATGGAATTACAGACAGTGTGATAACAATTTGAACAACAATTTCTACTTA
>APFE031132504.1:22033-53447 GCA_000404065.3 Pinus taeda
ACCAAAGTAGATCATATTGGCGCTTCCCCTGCCAATCATGAAAAATGAAACCTATTGGTATAGGTAGCTAACAGTCTCCATCGCATTGAGACTGATGTACAGGTCGCAGACAATCTATCAAAGCCCCGGGGAAAGATCAAATTTGAGACATTCCCAAACGACTTGGATTCGTTGAGAGACCCTCTTATGAGGGTCCTGCATGATGCATGCATTGAGCTCTGAGAGCTCAGGGGGGGCTTGGGGTACTTCTTGGAGCAACAAGCGACCATAAGGCGACTCACCCTCCCCTAATGGTGTGTTGTGTACAGGGTGAATGGTTCAGCCTTCTCCTATGATACCCCATGACAACTTATGGACAGGATGAGTAGTTGGCATCCTACCCATGCGGTCTGGGACTCATGGGAAGTATCTCTCATCTGGTCAATGAGTAGGGAAACGGGGTTAAGGACCATAGTAGTACTATCGATGGACGCATCATTATATCTACCGTACTCTCTATGCTAGGATGACCTCCATTGATCTGGGATCAATGAAACTGATCTGGGATCAATATGAGTGGTTTAAGTCACTCTCTTTTGATATTGATCTAGGATCAATGAAACTAACTTCAGGTCAGTAAGAGTGATAAGACTCACTCTCTTGGACTGATCTGGTGGAACTGACTTCGGGTCAGTAGAGAATGGTATGAGACATTCTCAATCAATTCTTTTTCTTCATGGTTCAGCAAAGCAGAGCAGTGCAGGACACTTATGGCAAAGATAGTACAGTCTGGCAGATGGATCAGCGGATGGAGTTCTCCCTAGTTGAGATGGAGTGTTAAAATTGGAAACTAGGGCCAAAGTCCATGTGGATCATCTTATTTATGGCAGCTGATATTTTTCTTGGACTCCTCTCATCGAGAGGTGTCGGATTGATCATGGAGTTATGAATTTATTTGTGTTATAAGGCAATTCATCAAGGTCGGACAGCAACCAAATAACCCCCACATGTGCTCAACGTTTTAGTATAAAAAGAGATGGCTTGAGAGTCATTTCACACACACTTCACTCTTGATTTCTCTCCACTCGCTTTGGGTTTTAGTGGAAGAGAAATCTAGGAGAGGAAGCCCTAAAAGCAGGAGTGAAAGAAGTTGATCTACACTGCCCTAATGGAGATCAAACCACAGTTATGGAAGGGACCTATACGCTGACCTAAAGAAGATGTCCTTACCATTAACGAAGTCATGGAAGGAGTATTAACGCAGCTATGAAGGAGGCTAAACAAGCTGCCCTAGCCGCAGTGCTAAAAGCCTACCTAGCCGCAGTTCTAAAAGGATACCAAGCTGCAGTCAAGGAGGGTTACATGATGCCCTAGCTCTAGGTCCATGATGCCCTGGCCGAAGGCCACTTCAAGTGACCGAATTGATGGATGGAGGGCTGAGGTTCTAGAGCCGAGAGGGCAAGCTCCTAGGCTGAGTAAAGAAGGAACATAACGCTGTATGGAGAGGCCTAAACGCAGGCCTAACACTGTTGTCCTAGAATACCCTAGACACATCCATTCACTGCCATACGCTATTCTAAATGAGTTATGTTCATACTTGTAGGGAGGTCAAGGGCAGCAAAAGGTAAGGTAAGACTGTTTTGGAAGGTTGTTAGTGTGCAGCAGAGGTCTGTGGTAGGCCACAGGCCTAGCCACTCCAAAACAGGCCAGCGTGGAAGTGTTAATGGTTGCCATATGGTCAAAACAGCAGCATGAGGAGGCAGCCATCTACCTTGACTAGACTGCAGTTCATTAAGGTTGTTCAAGGTATGTTTTGGGGCATGATTATTGGGTTGTTGTAGGTTACAATGGGGCAGCAGCAAGCACGGTGCTGCAAACACAAATGGGACAGCAAGCGATCATTGGAACAGCAATGACATGTGGCAGCAAAAGCACATTGGGACAGCAGTAGCAATGCTAAACAGTGGTACAACAGCATGGTGCTGCAAGGGACAGCAGCATGGTAAGCGGTACAGCAAGACATGGTGCTTGTTGGAGCTTGGTACTTGGGACAGCAAGCTATGACATGGCACAGCAATGCTAAACAGTGGGATAGCAGCAAATGCAATCATGGTACAGCAGTATGATGTGTGCAGCATGGTAATGAAGTCCACAATAGTGATGATGAGTGCAACACGATGCAACACAGTGAGGTGCAACATGATGACGAGGTGCAGCACTATGATGGGTGATGAAGTCACCTAGGAGAGGAAGCAGCATGTCTTCAACTAAGTTCATCCTCTTAGAGATGATCTATGCTCTTATGTAAGATAAGTCGAAGTGTTGACTTTTGTTGTAAATGTACTACCTCTCTCTCTGTTGATCTATTAAAGAACATATAAGAAGAATTGTTCAAAGGTTTCCCCACATTGGGGTTTGTCCCTGGCTAGCACCACACCTTGTGTCCTCTTGTCTTAGCTTGTCTTCTGCGATCTATGTTTATGTTCTATCTGCAATTTACTTTAATGCTGATGTGATTGCTAATCTGGAAAAGATATTGAGCTAACTGTGAAAATTGAAATAAATTGCTCTAAGCATACATAGAGCATACCTAAACTTAAAGACATTAGACAATGAATAGCAATAGTAAAACTGGATACTGTTGGTATTACAGTTGGAGTGGTGGTTTACTAAACAATTGCATTTTGAACTATATTGTGGATTATTGGTTTAAGGAATCTATTGTTCGTTGGGCGGTCAGCCCTAGCTTACTAAAGTTCTGTTGAAGGATTGTATCATTGTTGAAGATCTTTTATATTCGTGCATTATGTATATGAATGCCCACTGTTATATGAATGAATGAATGTATTATGTTGTTGATTTATCGAAAACCCTAGACAAACATAGTAACCCTCAGGGCTAAAATCCCCTTGGGATATTACAAACTAACAATTAATGAAAACCACCAAGCCCTCTATGTTTCGATGTTGATGACACTGATTGTTGAACTCCTCTATCATGATCTTAGTAAAGATGTACCCAACACTCAAACAAAATTTTGATTCTACATGTTAAGCTTTATCTATATTATTTTAATGCTTAGAGGGTCATATTAATGATGAGGATCCCAATAGAGTCAATGATTTTGATGATATGTAGGTATTTGTTGTAGCATGACTTTTTATGACTCTAGAGGCCATCTAGAGCGTCTTTGTTGATGTATTTTTGGTTTAGAAATGAAGTGCACTTGGTGCTATTTTGGTTATATGCACCCTCGCTATATATATGAGAAACTTTGCATATTTGTGTATAATGGTTTGGATTTATATGGATGCACATGAATATATATGTTTTTTTTCAAAATTTGTATATTTATGCATGTTTTGGTCAACTGGTTTTTTGGTCCTGTTTTTTTTCCCTCTTTTCCAGTTCTAGTCCGGTTCACATTTTTGGGCTCCATTGGTTCAATGAACGGTCTAGTTCTAATAACATTGGTGTTTGGTGTTGAAAAGTGTAACTAGGTTCGGTCTTCATAATGACATGTAAATATGATTTTATGTAACGAGATGTAAATAAGAAAAATAAAATTATTTTATTGACTGGCTTCATGCATTTCATGAGCAAGGGATTTTATTTTTGAGTCAAGACTCCCATTGAGAGTCTTTAGGATTTATTTGTCATCTAGTCATAAAATACTAGATTCATTGTCATGTAATGAAGTCATGTTACACTTTGTAAAATATCAATCTTGTCTATGTAAAGTATCCTCCGAGAGCTTGTCAATTATCCTCTTCAAGTCAGCCTACAAACAATGAAGGAACATGCTAGAAGAAGTAGGCCTAACCTCCAACAGTCATGTCGGCCTAAAGGACATGAAAAGAAGTGTATATATAGCCTAACTCAACCTCACTTGAAGACACAGATTCGATCAAGCAACTCGACTTGAATTTAGTGAAAGAAAAGTACAAAGCATAGGTGAAGCAGAAGTGCGAAAAAGGGGCAAAAGAGAAGTGCGAAGACAGGGCAGCAAAACATTTTCTTCTAGGGCAACGAAAGACATTCTTCTGGGGCAAGGAAGATGGGTTCTTCTGGACCAGCAAAGGAGGAGGTTTCTTTTGGGCAACGAAGAAGAGATTCTTCTGGGGCAGTGAAGAGGAGGTTTCTTCTGGGGCAGCTAAGGAGAAGTTTCTCTTAGGGCAGCAAAGGAAGGATTCTTCTAGGAGACCGAGATATAGATCTAAAGACCGAGATTCTCTAGAGGAAGCCATGATATCCTAGAGACTGAGTATCTCTAGAGGAAGTCAAGAAGGAATGTGAAAGATAGAGACCGAGTTTCTCTAAAAGGAGTCGAGGAGAGCAGTTCAAGGTCAAGAAGAAAGGCGAGGAAGGAAAGAGGCAGAGCAACAAGGTCAGTGTCAAGGTTCTTGGGAGGATACTAGAGTCAAGGTTCTGTGTCATGGTCTTGTTACTTATCAATTGAAGATCTAGAAGAAGAATTTTGATCGAGTTTTCTTCCCGAGAAGTGAGAGGTTTGGCCCTGACTGAGAAGCCTACATACTGTGTCACTTGTCTTTCATTGTGCGTATTGGTAATTGTCTTGATGAGAAGAACACATTAATAAGCTAACAAAGAGAAGACTATAAGTTAAGAAGTAAAAGTATATCACAAGCAATTATCAAGCAGAAAAATCTTGTAACTCTGAATGCCCTAGATTTCTCAACATGGAATCAGAGCTTAGGAGTTGAAGACAAGAAGGGGCATTGAAAGCAAGTGGACACACAAGAATTGAACTTCAAAGAAGGATCAAGCAAGAAATCAAGATCTACTAAATCCCTAGATCGAAGAATACTCCAAGCAAGAGTCTTGAAATTATCTTCAAGAAAGTAGCAAGAAGAAAGACAGAAACATTAGAAGCACTTCAGAGATCGTCACTTATACATCATCAAAGGAGTGGAAGCTCTTAAAGGAAGAAGGAAGACTAGGAAATTCAAAAATGATCTTGAATCAAGCTCTCCCTCGTCAATCACTCAAGAAGCAAATCCTCTATCAACATCGAGATTAAGGAGGAAGCAAGCAACAATCACTCAAGTAGGTCTATGACTATATCTGATAATATCAAAATGTCTTTTTGCAAAGAAAGCAATAAATTGGTTGGGGTTGTAAATTACCTTGCATGGAAGAAAAGAACAGACCTAAATCTTATTGAAAATGAGGTGATGGATCACATCAAGGGACCGATAACCCAACCACCAAAGGAAGATACTCAAGCACATGCTAGATACATGAAGGGAGAAATGAGAGCCCAAAGGATTCTTATAGAATCTATAAAAGACTCTCTAATCCCATATGTATCAAAGTTGGAAACTGCAAAAGCTATATATGACAAATTGGTAGAGTTGTTTTCCGTAAGTACTGCAGGAGAAGTAATCTCATTAAGGCAAGAACTCTACAAACTGAGGATATCCAAGGAAGATGGAATAACCTCGTAATTCATGACAATATTAGAAATTCTAGATCAACTACAAGAACTAGGAGAAGCCATGTCTGATAGAGAGAGGACCACGATAGTACTAAATGCACTACCAGAAGAATGGGGTAACTTCACTTTAAGCTTATATGGGAAGAAAGAGACTACTCCATTTCAAGATCTATGGTCACTGTAAAATAGAAGAAACCAGACTAAAGGCAAAGGTTGATGTCAGGCCAAATGAGTAGAATCAAGCATACGTTGCTATGACAAGAAATAAAGCGAAATTTGGAAAATTTTGTCCTCAAAAGAAAAGGATGAGCATGGATAAGGTAAGTTGTTATGGATGTCAAGAACTTGGGCACTATAGAAGAGATTTTCCTAAATGTAGTAAGGACAAGAGGAATAGGGAAGAAGCCCGCATTACTAAAGAATTGAAAGAGCCTGAGTCAAAGAAATGTAAGAATGAAGTAAAAGATCTCTACTATGACTGAGGTGATCTTCTTCATTGAAAGGTACTTTTCACTTGTAAATTATATATAGGAAGCAATGTATATAAGATAGGATGCATCTGATTAGAAAATAGCATCATGGTAGAAGCATTAGAAGTAAGAACTCGTGACATGAGTAGCAGAAATAATGTCTGAAAGAAATTCTATTTACAAAGAATCGGAGCTCTTGAAAACCTCATTGAAATATAAAGAAGCAGAGGTCATCATACAATAGTCAATAAAGAAACATATGCTGGATAAGGATATGAGAGATCCTCAAGTTTCTCTAATGGAATCCTCATCGAAGGATTTACCAATCTAGAAAGAAAGCAAAGGTTTTCATCAGGAATTCCAACTCGTGGGATTCAAGGGATGATGGTACGATGACATAACAGGAAAGCAGGTTTGGAGGATAAAGTCCTTACGAATGAAACTGCTATAGGAAGTTTGGATGACTGAAAGGAAGATGGGGTATGTATGCTTACATAGAATATTATGAAAGTCATGTCATATGGTTATAGATAATGTGGATCACTATCTTTGGAAATATGATCAAGAGAAGAAGAGATCCTCCTCCGAGAGATTGCAGAAAATCATAAATCACACTAGATGAAATCAACATAATATGTTCTCATATGAATCATGAGGAAGGTGACTACAATTAAGAAACTCTAATTGGAAGCTCCTCGGAATGAAGTATGGAAAGATAGGAAGAGATCGTGATAATATGCAACGAAGGTAGAAGGCATTCAACATCCGAAGTCCAAGAAGATTTGACTAGAATATCTCCCGAAAGGATGTGAAAACTCTGATAGGAATTAGAAAAAAAGATGAAGACCCTTGACAATAAGGAGATGTGTCAATTTGCATGCAGGATGATGATACCTACAAGAAGATGTCATGATGAAAGACCATCACAGAGGTAACTTTGATTTAAGAGTTCATTGTTTATTTTTGAACTAACATCTGGATGGGCTTATGTAGGACTACTAAAGAGAAGATTGGTGAATGACTTCCAAGAGGACCACATTGAAGGATGTAAGATCCATCCAGAAAATATGGTATAAAAGCAGAATAACATAAAGCAAAGACCAGATGGAAAAAATTGATGGATGACTTTTTGATGATATGAGGACATGACTAACTCATAAATGAAAGTGATGGATGATTTGTGCCCTATGAAGAACTTCCCAAAAGATGAAGACTCCATGACTAAAGAAACTTATGACATCGAAAAAAAGGAGTTATTTAGGCAGTTGGTTGTTCCACATGAGAAGTTGCGATCGGTCCTCTATTAAGAGGGAACTGGAAAAAGAAGTTTCTTACTTGGAAGAAACTTGGAAATTCCTAAGCAGTGAGCTTAGGTACATTCCTTTGTGATAGGAATGAGTACATTCCTTTAATGGAATATGTCCTCCTAGTTTGAAAAGGAGAGATAGACATGTTGTTCGGGTCTTCACCTGGGAAAATAAAATGAAGGATTGTGTAATCATTTGGCACCCGATGTTCTTTGAGGATGAGATAGGGCATCCAACAGTGAGAGGAGTCATGGAGCATCGATATTATTTGTGGAACTGGGGAGTCCAAGATAAGAATAGTCCTCATGGAACATACCCTGAGAGAACCCGGGTGGGGTATGTTCCAAGAGAGACAATGATGAAGGTGTCTATAAATCATTGGTCTCACCAGCATTGAGCTTCGATCTTGTGGAGATAAGGAGTTGTTAGTCAAGGCCTTGCTATATAACAATGTTGGTTGATATGATGTTATACAAAGAGTTACAAATCCGAATTCTTCTTATGAGAGATTCTTCAAATTGAGAAAGTCCAAGTACTATTATGAATACCTTCGTAGTTAAGAGGGAGTGTTGAAAATTGTAACTAGGTTCGGTCTTAATAATGACATGTAAATATGATTTTATGTGATGAGATGTAAATAGGAAAAATAAAATTATTTTATTGACTTTCTTCGTGGGTTTCATGAGCAAAGGATTTTGTTTTTGAGTCAAGACTCCCATTGAGAGTCTTTAGGATTTATTTCTCATCTAGTCATAAAATATTAGAGTCATTGTCATGTAATGAATTCATGTTACACTTTGTAAAAGGTCAATCTTTTCTATGTAAAGTATCCTCCAAGAACTTGTCATATATCCTCTTCAAGTCGGCCTACAAACAATGAAGGAACATGCTAGAAGAAGTCGACCTAAAGGACATGAAAAGAAGTGTATATATAGCCTAACTCAGCCTCACTTGAAGACACACATTCGATCAAGCAACTCGACTTGAATTCGGTGAAAGAAAAGTACAAAGCATAGGTGAAGCAGAAGTGCGAAAAAAGAGGCAGAAGAGAAGTGCGAAGAAAGGGCAACGAAAGAGTTTCTTCTGGACCAGCAAAGAAGGAGGTTTCTTTTGAGCAGCAAAGAAGAGATTCTTTTGGGGCAGCGAAGAGGAGGCTTCTTCTGGGGCAGATAAGGAGAAGTTTCTCCTAGGGCTGCGAAGGAAGGATTCTTCTAGGAGACCGAGATATAGATCTAGAGACCGAGATTCTCTAGAGGAAGCCAGTGATATCCTAGAGACCGAGTTTCTCTAGAGGAAGTCAAGAAAAAGGAGTGTGAAAGATAGAGACCGAGTTTCTCTAGGAGCCGAGGAGAGCAGTTCAAGATCAAGAAGAAAGGCGAGGAAGGAAAGAGGCAAAGCATCAAGGTCACTGACAAGGTTCTTAGGAGGATACTAGAGTCAAGGGTCTGTGTCATGGTCTTGGTACTTACCAATTGAAGATCTAGAAGAAGAATTTTGATCAGGTTTTCCTCTCGAGAAGTGAGAGGTTTTGGCCCTGGCTGAGAAACCTACAAACTGTGTCACTTGTTTTTTATTGTGCATATTAGTAATTGTCTTGATGAGAAGAACACATTAATAAGCTAACAAAGAGAAGACTATAAGTTAAGAAGTAAAAGCATATCACAAGCAATTATCAAGCAGAGAAATCTTGTAACTTTGAATGCCCTAGATTTCTCAACACTTGGCATTACTGTAGTATGTTCTGATTTTCTTGATTATATTTCATAAAGAAAGTGGTATGCTTCTAATATTAAAGCTTAATTATAAATAATTATTGTGCAATAGAGTGCAGTAGAGTGCAATCTCACTGTATTTGTAATAGTATTTTAAGATTTGTTGTGATGAACTGCCCATTAGAATACCCAACACAGTTTATAGATCACAAATCCAAAGCATGCACATAGGAAACCCAGAGTTTCAACATTAATCAGTCCTACAAGAGAATTCCTCAATTTTTAATGAAACAAGAACATTGTCATTTTAATGATTTTACTTTTGTTAATGATTATTGATGTTTGGGCTTTCGTGCATACTAGTTCCATAATTCAGTGTCTTCAAAAATGATATGAACTGGTTAAGATTCTTCCCATACTTTGATAATACCTATATTATTTCTATATTGATTTTCATTATTTACAGGGGAAGCAAATGGGTATGATCACCAACATACCTAGTTTGATGGTCGAGGCATTGGTAAAAGTTCCCCAACATTCCTCTTTAGTAGTTAAGCATTAAATGTCAATTCTATACAAGTCAGCACTGACTAATGCAATGTATAGGTTACAAAATGTTTACAAATTGGCAAAAACTCCAATAAATGTTTCAACAACTATTGGATATAGCCATCATGGATAAATGTGGCTTGGCTCTATATGCTCAAAATAATGAAAATCATTGGTTTGTGGATAGTGGGTGCTCCAGACACATGACAGGGGACAAAAGGAAGTTTGTCTCATTGAGCAAAAAGGAAGGAAATGTATCCTTTGGAAGTGGATATGCCAGAATTGTTGGAAAAGGCATTGTTACTCTTATCAATGGAAAAGGAAAAGCTCAAAATGCTCTACTAGTAAACGGGCTCAAACACAACCTCCTGAGTGTTAGCCAAATCTGTGATCAAGGACATAATGTTGTCTTTAGCACCAATGACTGTGAAATACGGAACTCTTCCTCAAGGGAACTTGTGGCGAAAGGGGTTAGAACACCAGACAACATTTACATTCTGAACAAGATTCAAGAAGATAAATGCTACTTAAGTCAAACAGATGAAAGTTGGTTGTGGCACAAGCGACTTGGACTTACAAGCTTCGAGAACTTGATCAATATTAGCAAGATTAAAGTTGTACGATACATCCCAAAGTTATTCAAACCAAATCAAGGAATATGTGGTCCATGTCAACATGGAAAGCAAACCAGAACCAGCCACAAGACCAAGGAGTTCTCTACATCAAAGCCTTTGGAGATCATCCATGCTGATTTATGTGGACCAACTAGAAATCTGGCACTCCAAGGAGAAAGGTACTTTGTTTTATTCGTTGATGACTATACTAGAATGATGTGGATATATTTTATAAAATATAAATCTGAAGCATTTGAGTGTTTTAAGAATCTTAAAGCTCTTGTAGAAAATGAAAATGACTCAAAGATTAAGTGCCTCAGAACAAATAGAGGGGGAGAATTCACATCAAAAGAATTTAATGAGTTCTGTAAAATACATGGAATTAAAAGAGAATTCTCTGCTAGCCACAACACCCCAACAAAATGGGGTAGTTGAAAGAAGAAACCGAACAGTTCAAGAAATGGCAAAAACAATGTTATTAGTAGCAAATTTGCTGCCAAAATTCTGGAGAGAAGCAGTCAAGACAATTGTCTATACCTTGAATCGAAATCAATTAAGACCAAATTATGAAAAAACTCCTTATGAATTATGGAAAGGAAGACTTGCTTCAGTAACGTACTTCAAGATCTTTGGAAGCAAGTGCTTCATAAAAATCAATGATGGCTCACCAAGAAAGTTTGATTCTTGGGTTGATGAAGGGATCTTCCTTAGATACTCTACACGAAGCAAAGCCTACAAGTGCTACAATAATCGACTAAGGAAAATAGTGGAAAGCATTGATGTAAAGATTGATGAAGACCTTCCAGAAAAAGAAATTGAAGAACACGAAGTTGGTCCTCTCATTGAAGAAGAAGAACCTGAAAAAGAAGAAATAGATCAAGAAGAAGCCAAGGAAAAAGAACCACCTCAAACCCCTTCAAAGATGAAGTTTCTCCAAAAATATCACCCAGAAGAGCAGATTATTAGCAATAGAGATGAAGGAATGCAAACACGAAGAAGGATGATAAGTACACCAAAGAAAAATGATATTGCTCTTCTATCCATGATAGAACTAGAAACATATACTCAAGCAAGGATCCTCATTTGGGTAAAAGCCATGGAAGATGAAATGTCCCAAATTGAAAAGAATGAGACATGGGAGCTGGTACCTCGTCCAAAGGACAAAAACATTATAGGAACCAAGTGGGTATTCAGAAACAAACTGAATGAAGATGGACAAATCATCAGAAACAAGGCAAGGCTTGTTTGTAAAGGCTATTCACAAACTGAAGGAATTGACTTTGAAGAAACATTTGCACCAGTGGCTCGCGTGGAAGCTATCAAGATGTTCTTGGAATTTGCTTGCTCAAAAGGATTCAAAATCTATCAAATGGACGTAAAATCAGCATTTCTGAATGGGGAACTCAAGGAAGAAGTCTACATGGAGGAACTAGAAGGGTTTGATCTAACAGAAGGAAAAGACTTAGTCTGTAAGTTGAAAAAGGCATTATATGGGTTGAAACAAGCTCCGAGAGCTTGGTATGCAAGATTGGATCACTATCTACAACAACAAGGCTTCAAGAAGGAAGTCGCGGGAAGTAATCTCTACATAAAGACGGATGAGGGTAAGTTACTAGTCACACTTGTTTATGTTGATGATTTGATTTTTGCTAGCAATAATGATGAGATGAGCCATGAATTCTCACAAAACATGTCAAAAGAGTCGAGGTGTCGATGATAGGAGAGTTATCTCACTTCCTTGGACTACAAGTATCTCAAACTAGAGCAGGATTGTTTATATCTCAAGCCAAATATCTTAAAGACATGCTTAAAAGATATGGAATGGAAGAACCTATAACCACAAATTGCAAATTGAGCAAAAATGATGACTCCCCTCCAGTAGATGCAACTCATTACAGGTCAATAATTGGAGCCCTTTTGTACTTAACTGCCACGAGACCCGATATAATGCAGGCAGTAGGAATGGTGGGAAGATTTCAATCAGCTCCTAAACAATCCCATTTGTTAGTTGTAAAAAGAATTCTCAGATACCTGAAAGGAACTCCTGATTTCAGTCTTTGGTACCCTAAGAGCTCAAATCTGACTGTAACTGCATACACCAATGCTGATTGGGCCAAAAGTGTAGATGATCAAAAAAGTACTAGTGGAAATGCATTCTTCCTGGGAGACTGTTTAGTATCATGCCCAGCAAAAAACAGACATCCATATCATTATCCACAGCCGAAGCCGAGTATATAGCTGCAGCAAACTGTTGTACTCAAATACTATGGATGAAGGAAGCTCTAAAAGATGTCAACATAGGTACAAATCAACCAATTACAATCTATTGTGATAACACACGTGCTATCAGTCTCAGCAAAAATCTAGTGATGCACTCAAAGACCAAACATATACCAATCAAATATCATTTCCTTCGTGAACAAGTAGCTGAATAAAACATCATCTTGGAATATATCAATACTAAGGAGCAGATAGTTGATATTTTCACAAAAACTCTTCCTCGAGAAGCATTTGAACATCTTCGTCAAAAGATGGGGGTTATCTCTTTAGCATCACTTAAGCTCATTCATAAAAACGATGCAGGACAGGGGGAGCAATTCGATAAGGGGGAGTCCGTATGCATTCCTTTGCCATTGATGTCAAAGGGGGAGAGAAAAAGAATATTGCCATCAATAACAAAGAGGGAGATTGTTGACATAGATTGTCATTGATGTCAATATGGCAATATTTTAGAAGCCATAGGAGGCAAAACAGAGTCATCGGAGCTACAAGAGGAGTATTGCAGAATATAAAAGCAGAGCATATTGGAGGAGCAAACAGAGCTATCGGAGGAGCAAAACAGAGTTATCAGGACTATCGGGAGAAATATATGCCAAAGAGCCAAAGTAGAGGCGGAAAACATATATATGTGTAATATACACTATCGGAGGCGGAAAACATATATAAATATGCAATATACACTATCGGAGGTCGAAAACATATATATAATATATATATATATATATATATGCAATATCACTATCGGAGGCGGAAAATAGTGTATATATCGGAATACACTACCGGAGGCGACATATATATATATATATATATCGGCAGTATTGTAATCGGCGAGTTCTACTATGAGCCACTACTCGAAACCCCCGACAGCGATATATATGTGCGGACCCGACGAGACATATATGTCCGGGTGTATAAACAGGTGAAGTCCGCTAAGTGTGTGGAATTCGGCCTCTAAGTCTTGCCACAATACAGCATGCGAACCCGCTACAACATTATGAAAGGCTCTATGGTTATATCGCATCCGCCTATCGGTACTCGCATATCACAATATACAAAGGGGTGTCACCCCTGAAAGCGTCGATTGTGATATATGTTGCGGACCCGATGCAACATTACAATTTGACTTAATGGTATATCGCGTCCGCCATGTCGGAAGTGATCCACTGCAAGTTATAAAGGGATGGCACTATAAACTGCAATTGCGATAATGTTGGGGAGGAGCGGACCCGATGCAGTTATAGATGCGGGTGTAATGATTTTGAAGTCCGCCCTTAAGCGTTTCGGTCGGGTTTTTTCCATATTTTCCTGTGTATTTCAATATTTCTATTGCCTGGGGTTTTTTAGGCCAAAAGCTTATAATAATGGTTCCGATAGTTCAATGGGCCTGAACGATGGCGATTACGATTGCAATGGTGATGTGGCAGGTGGGGCCTCCTGATTGGTACAGTCTCTCCATAAAACAATAAAGCCCTATGTATGCGTATTATTATTGAAAAGGGGCTCTGTTACAGTTTTTGATATGCAACATGTTTTCTTTGTGTATTTCGGTCCTCTCTTATGAATTTACGTGTCCCTAGAGTGTTGGTGAACTCGAAGAGACAGAGGAAGCCGAAAGCCAAGAAGCTGAAGGACAAGCCAGTGCAGAGGAAGCTGAAGCGAGCGTTGAGGAAGCCGAAGAGCCAGCGAAAAGCAGAAACCAACAGTCAGAGGCATCAGGAATACATAAAACAGGAAAAACAAGGAAAGGGTACTGTGTGCATGTGAATAATCAGAGTTAGAGGAAGTCGAAGTTCTGGCAGAGGCAGGAGAAGCAGGAGAACAGAAGTGAAGCATAAGCTCAGCAGAATTGGGAATAGAGAACTAAAGCAAAACAGATTCTAACAGTTTATAATAAAGGGTTGGAGCCCGCAAGGTTGGAGCCTCAGAACTGAAAGGATTGGAGTCCTTGGGAGTTGGTGCTCCTAAGTCCAGGGCTATTGCCTTGGCAAAACAGAGTTGGTGCTCTGGAGGTTGGAGCCTCACAAAAGTCCAAGTTGGTGTTTGGAACCTGATTGCAACCATTTTTATATTGTATCTATTTCATTGCACAGATTATATTAATAAAAGCATTTATTCCAGCTATCTGTTTTTTGTGTTCCATACATAAATGTTTTGGTGATAAAAAGAACAATTGAAAAGAAATATTGATTCACCCTCCCCTCAGTATTTCCAACACTGCAAATTTCCTGATAACTATCTCAGCAGACTCACTGACAAAAACAAAGTCTCAGTCAACCTGAAATTCAAGCCGTGGCAATATGATGAGGCAAAGGCAACAGCAACAGCGGCCATGGAAAAAACTGTGCAACCACAAATTGCATTGCCTCAACCATCACCACATCAACCAAAGCTAATCAGAGGCCAGGAGACCACCCATCCTTTGAGGGGTAGGATGATATTTTTGGTTGTTTTGATGCCATAAGGCATACAAATGTTATCATGTTGAAGATCAACACGTTTAATGTTGAATGTGATGATTAATTCCATTGCTTCCACTACATGACTCAGAGTGGTTGTGAATTGTTAGTTGTCAGTTAGATTAGGGAAAGAACTTGATATATAAGCGATAGGAAGTTTCATGTAAAGGGATTAACTTCTCCTATATTTGTTGTTAAATGGAATACAACTCTTGTTGATTCTTGCCCTGACCTTTCTTAGGGCGCATGTATTGAGCTTATGCTTTCAGTTTCAAATGGATCTAGTACTTCTTTTACGTGTTTGCTTCCAAGTTCTTCTTGGTTAAGGCTTGCTATAACTTCTAGCAGAACCATACATGATAGTTTATAGACCCGAGCAATATTTATTTTCTATTTGTTGGATATCATATACATTTTTTTGTGTATGAGTTATATGCCAACAAGTATTCACATTGACTACCAATTAGTGATGCGAAACTCGCGATAAAATCGCGATTTTATTGTTTTATCATGATTTTTTCAAAACAGCGATAAAATCCGCTGATTTTTACGCGAGTTTTTTTTGGCGATTTTTTTCGGGAGAAAGAAAAAAAATATATATATATATAATAATATATATTATATATATTATAAATCGCGAGTTTTTGAAATTATCGCGATAAAATCGTTGTTCTCTCGATTCGATGTGTTTTTATCATCAGGCCAGCAGACATCGGGTTATAAACACCAAAAAAACAAATTTTTTTTATTCATTTGATCACATAGCAACAGTGGTGGATTGGGAGTGAGCTTGGAGAAAAATCTTGGTCGATTGGGCGCTGATTGGAGGAGAAAACGACTCAAAACCCCCGGTGGATTGAGAGCTGAGGAGGAGAGGATCAATTTTCTCCGGCAAACCAGTATGGGCACCAAATTTATGTGTTTTGTTTTGGTTTTTTTGTTTTTGGTTGGGATTGGACAACCCATTGGTTTATCAAATATTTTTGAGTTGATTTGATGGTGTTTTTGTTTGTTAAATTGTGAAAAATTCAATGTGTTTTATCATGTTACTCATGTATGTAATTTTTTTAATTTTTGTAACCTGCAATCCTTATATTGCCATAGGTTCACCATTCAACTTCAAAGCTCAAACTTCATCTTACAAATTTAAAACTCAAGAGTCTAGATTTCAACCAAGTTACAAATATGACAAGCAAATTGGACCCTCTGTGGGAATTTGGTGAACCTGATGGAGGGTTTGATAGAATAAACTTGTTTTGCAAGTTGTGTGGGCAGCATATGTCAAGGGGGGTTTATAGATTGAAGTATCACCTTGCACAAATCCCTAGATTTGATGTAGGGCCTTGCTCAAATACAAATCCAGAAATCATCTGAAGAGCCATGAAATCATTGGAAAATTTAGAG
This sequence comes from Pinus taeda, assembly GCA_000404065.3. Taxonomy (NCBI): domain Eukaryota; kingdom Viridiplantae; phylum Streptophyta; class Pinopsida; order Pinales; family Pinaceae; genus Pinus; species Pinus taeda. The sequence goes on from APFE031132504.1 coordinate 38,263, forward strand.
TACAATAGAAAGGCCAAAGCAGAAATGAAGAAGCAACTAGCAAAGACGGTGTTAGGCTTAGTGAACAAGGAAGTGGCACTGGTTCTACTTCAGCGTCAATATCTACAACCAACCCGGTAGTTGCCTCATCATTTTTTGGTCTAGAACCATGTCTAGTTCACAACCATCTATCACTTCAATGCTTAAAAAAACTGAGAAAGAACAAGCTGACAAGTTGTTGGCCAAATTTTTCCTTTGGAGTGATATTCCTTTCAGCGTTGCAAGGAATAATCCATTTTTCCAGCTTGTTGTTGATGTTGTTGCAACTGTTGGCCCAAGGTACAAAATCCCTTCTTATGATGACTTTAGAGGTCGGATTCTTCAAAATGGAAAGGTTGATTGCACCAAAAGATTGTAGGAGTTTAGGGCATCATGGGCACAAACAGGATGCACTGTGATGTCAGACGGTTGGACCAACCAAAAGGGGAGAACTTGTTAAAATTGGCAACTAGGGCCAAACTCCATGTGGGTCATCTTATTTATGGCAGTTGATATTTTTCTTGTATCCCTCTCATCGAGAGGTGTAGGATTGATCTAAAGATCATCCGATTCCGATAAGTATTTATGAAGATATGAATTTATTTTGATTATGGACAAATTGTCAAGTCGGCCAGCAACTTACGTAGGCTCAGAAGCCCAACAGTGATGTCTATTCAACCTCTACGTTTTAGTATAAATAGAAGAGGACTTGAAAGTCATTTGACACACACACTCACTCTTGTGATCTCACTTCATCCTGTTTTGGGTTTGATGAAGATGAGAGCAAGAGGGAGTGCACTAGGGTATACACTGCCCTAGATAACATGCCCTAGATCTAAATGCAGTCATGGGAGAATAAGCTCTACGTTGCTCAAAAAGTCGGAACTACCGGAAAAGCCGGAACTACCGGAAAAGCCGGAAATGTCAGAAAAGCCAGAAATGTTGGAAAAGCCAAAACTGTCGGAAAAGCTGGAACTGTCAGAACTGCCAGAAAAGCCGGAAAAGCCAGAACTGCCGGAAAAGTTGGAAATGCAGGAAAAACCGAAACTACCGGAAAAGACAGAAAAACCGAAACTACCGGAAAAAACAGAAAAGTCGGAAAAGTCAGAACTGCCGGAAAATCCGGAAATGCCGGAACTGCCGGAACTGTCGGGACTGTCAAAATTGTCGGGAACAACCAAAACTGCCAGAACTGTCAAGAATAGCCGGAACTGCGAAAACTGCCGAAACAGCGAAAGCATCTGTCTCCGAAGGAGAGCAACATGCAAGAGACAGCTAACTAACATCGAGACAGTTGTATGGTACTTAGCAACAAATACACCAAGCATGCAATGTTACAGCTAGCATGCAAGAGACAACTAGCAAGGTACAACAAGCATGCTAAGGACAACAAGCATGCAAGAGACAACTAGCAAGGTACAACAAGCATGCTAAAGACAACAAGCATGCTAGGGACAACAAGAAAGCAAGGGACAACAAGCAAGCAAGGTGTAGCCAACACATAGGTCAAGATGGCAACATGGTGCAACAATTGCACATAATGCAATACAATGATGGGTATAGTCATGATTAATGAAGCGTGATGAGATGCAGCATAGTGATGATGGGTGCAGCATGGTGCAGCGCAGTGAGGTGCAGCATGATGACGAAATGCAGCACAACGATAGGTGAAGAAGTCACCTTGGAGAATTAGTTGAAGTAGAATGTCTTCAACTAATCTCATGTATCATCTTCTGAGAGATGATCTACGCTCTTATCTGGATAAGTCAAAGTGTTGACTTTTGTTGTAAACGTACTATCTCTCTCTCTCTCTGCTGAACTATTGAAGCACATATAAGAAGAATTGATCAAGGGTTTCCTCACATTGGGGTTTCTCCATGGCTAGCGCCACATCTTGTGTCCTCTTGTCTTGGCTTGTCTTTTGCGATTTATATTTATGTTCTATTTGCAGTTTACTTTAATGTTGATGTGATTGTTAATTGGCCCTCTCCTTCAAATTCTTTGGGAATCTGACTTATTGATTGTAGTGCTTCAAGGCACTTCATCGGATAGATGGGTGCACTCTCTAATTTGGTAGAGAGGGAAACAATCATGGAATTATACTTGGAGCCGATGCCAACTATCCCGGAAGGGGTGTAGGGAATGTTATCCTTCAATTGAATGAGGGTAACTCAATTCATTTACAGAATCTCTTTTATGTCCCTAATTGCAATAAGAACTTGGTGTCCATTTCAGCAATGGAAGTCAAAGGTTTCAGGGTGGCACTCATCGATGGAAAGGTACATGTTTGAAAATAGAATTTTCAAAGATGTTTTTGAGTTCAGGGTTGTATCAAGTTACAGGAAGTCCACTAGGGAACATGTCCATTGACACATAGCATCAAAGGTCTGTGAGTCAGATGGTGACAAGGATGCCTCAATTCAAAAAGAGCATGAAAGTACATGTCTGAGATGTACCAAAGGAAAAATCTTACAAGGGGACCATTCCCCTCATGTAGCAGGTCCACAAGTTTGGAACAACCCGAGGAGTTTGAGATTCATGATCGGGAATCTCATGTATACAGGTGGAAGAAATCCCTCTATGGCTTGAAGCAATACTCCCCGGGCATAGTATGAGGATTGATAGTTGTCAGATGAAGCTGAGATTCACTAGGAGTGAAACCGATCCAAAGCATTACCCGAAGGTTGTGGATGATAGACCTCACATACCGGCACCTTATGAGGACGACCTATTTCTGATAGATGCAAACCCTCTCATTTGCAGAAGTAAGAGGAAATTGGATTCTGAATGTGGAATAATAAACTACAAGCTTGTGACTACCTCAAGGATATTAACCTTCAGAAGTTATATGGTAGTGATGTCGGACCAAATTTGGGAAATGCCTCTGAGTTTCAAAAACTCATTCGCGTTGATGTTCTTGGTGAACTTCCGTCCGGACATATGTTTTGCAGTTAGCATGGTGAGCTCATATTTGGTTAAACCTCACTAGATTGGTGCCAAGAATCTTTTGAGATATCTTTGGGGCATAATCTCTCATGGATTGAAATACACTGCCGGAAATATGAAACTGTATGATTGTTCGAATGTTGAGTGGGCAAGCAGTGTGGAGGATCACTAGAGCACTTCTTAGTGCTGGTTCTCTTTGGATTCTGCTTCGATATCATGGATGAGCAAGAAGCAGAAATCGGTTGCTATAAGCATCGCCGAGACTGAATACACAGCTACGAGTATGATCTCGTGTGAAGCTGCATGGTTGCAAAAGCTCTTAAGTGAGCTATTTGTACACATGATGAATACCATTGTGATTCTCCATGACAACCAGAGGTGGGATTCGATTATTGAGGAATCCCGTATTCGATGATTACTCCAGCAGATAGACATCAGATATTGCTTTATCTGGAATATGGTAAGTCGATGAGCGAGGAGGCTCCATCACATTGAGGTTGATGTACAGGTTGCAGGCATTTTTTGTCAAAGCCCTAGGAAAAGATCAAAGCTATAACTTTCCCAAACAACTTGGAGTCGTTGAAAGACCTTCTTATAAGGGTCCTGCATGTTGCATGCATTGAGCTCTGGGAGCTCTGGGGGGCTTGGGGTACTTACTGGAGCAACATAGGACCACAAGGCGACTCACCCTCCCCTGGTGGTGCGCTATGGAACAGGATGATTCGTTCTCTTGTGGGCCAAGATGATTCGTTCTCCGTGGCAACTGTGGAACAGGATGATTCATTATCCTATGGGCCAGGATGATTCGTTCTCCGTGGCGATTGTGGAACAAGATGATTCGTTCTCCTGTGGTCCAGGATGATTCGTTCTCCGTGGCAACTGTGGAACAAGATGATTCGTTCTTCGTGGCGACGATGGAAAAGGATGATTCCTTCTCTTGTGGGCCAGGATGATTCGTTCTCCTATCGAGGCATCCTACCCATGCAGTTTGGGACTCATGGGAAGTACCTCTCATCTGATCAATGAGCAGGGAAATGAGGATAGGGACCATAATAGTTCTATCGATGGACACATCATTGTATCTACCGTACTCCCTATGCTAGGATGACCTCCATTTATCTGGGATCAATGAAACTAATCTGGGATCAATATGAGTGGTTTGAGACACTCTCTTGTGATATTGATCTGGGATCAATAACACTGACTTTGGGTCAATAAGAGTGATGTGACACACTCTTCAGATGAAACTAACTTCGGGTCAGTAGAGAATGGTATGAAACATTCTCGATCAATTATTCTTTTTCATGGTTCAGCGAAGCGAAGCAGAGCAGAATAGAGCAAAGCAGAGCTCAGCAGATCAGAGTAGAGTAGAGCAGTGCAGGGCACTGATGGTAGAGATAGTACAATCAGACATATGGATCAACGGATGGAGTTCTCCCTAGTTGAGAGGGAGTGTTAAAATTGGCAACTAGAGCCAAACTCCATGTGGGTCATCTTATTTATGGCAGCTGATATTTTTCTTGGATCTCTCTCATCGAGAGGTATAGGATTGATCTAAAGATCATCCGATTCCAATAAGTATTTATGAAGATATGAATTTATTTTGATTATGGACAAATTGTCAAGTCGGCCAGCAACTTATATAGACTCAGAAGCCCAACAGTCGTGTCTATTCAACCTCTGCGTTTTAGTATAAATAGAAGAGGACTTGAAGTCATTTGTCACACACACACACACTCTTGTGATCTCACTTCATCCTGTTTTGGATTTGATGAAGATAAGAGCTAGAGGGAGTGCCCTAGGGTATACGCTGCCCTAGATCTAAATGCAATCATGGGAGAATAAGCTCTACATTGCTCAAAATGCCAGAAAAGTCGAAAAAGCCAAAATTGTCGAAAAAGTCGGAACTGCCGGAAAAGCTGAAATTTTCGGAAAAACTAAAACGGCTGGAAACGCCAAAACTGCCGAAAAATCCGAAAAAGCCGAAACTGCCGGAAATGCCGGAAAAGTTGGAAATGTCGGAACTGCCGGAAAAGACAGAAAAGCCGAAAAAGCCAGAAAAGTCAGAACTGTTGGGAATGCTGGAAAAGCTGGAACTGCCGGAAAAGTCGGAAAAGCCGGAAATGTCGGAACTGCTGGAAAAGTCAAAACTGTCGAAACTGTCGGAAAAGCCAGAAAAGTCGGAACTGTCGGGACTGTCGGGATTGCCGGGAACAACCAGAAGTGTCGAAACTGCCGAGAATAGCCGGAACTACCAGAATTGCCGGGAACAGCCGGAGCATCTGTCTTCGAAGGAGAGCAGCATGCAAGGGACAGCTAACTAACATTGAAACAGTTGTATGGTACTTAGCAGCAAATACACCAAGCATGCAATGTTACAACTAGCATGCAAGGGACAACTAGCATGCTAAGGACAAGAAGCAAACAAGGTGTAGCCAACACATAGGTCAGGATGGCAACATGATGTAGCAATTGCACATAATGCAGTACAGTGATGGGTACAGTCGTTATTAATGAAGCGTGATGAGATGCAGCATAGTGATGATAGGTGCAGCATGATGACGAAATGCAGCACAACAATAGGTGAAGGAGTCACCTTGGAGAATTAGTTGAAGCAGCGTGTCTTCAACTAATCTCATGTGTCATCTTCTTAGAGATGATCTATGTTTTTATCTAGATAAGTCAAAGTGTTGACTTCTGTTGTAAACATACTATCTCTCTCTCTCTCTAGTGAACTATTGAAGAACATATAAGAAGAATTGATCAAGGGTTTTCCCACATTGGGGTTTGTCCCTGGCTAGCGCCACATCTTGTGTCCTCTTGTCTTGGCTTGTCTTTTGCGATTTATATTTATGTTCTATTTGCAGCTTACTTTAATGCTGATGTGATTGCTAATCTGGAAAAGATATTGAGCTAATTGTAAAAATTGAAATATATTGCTCTAGCATAGAACATACATAAAATTAACAAAACTCTTGTAAATTTCTTGGTTAGTTGTCCCAAGGGGACAATGTTTATGAAATCTATTGATGCATCTTCACATATCAAAGATGCAAAAACTTTATGTGATTTGCTGGATGTGTTTATTTTGGAGGTGGGTGCAAAACATGTTGTCCAAGTCATAACGGACAATGCTGCAAATTATGTTGTTGCTGGCGCTGGCAGGATGTTTATGGAGAGGCATCCTACTTTATTTTTGACACCTTGTGCTACACATTGTATTGATTTGATATTGGAGGACAAAGGGAAAATTTCATTTGTCAAAGATATTGTTGAGTCATCAAAAAGCATTACGAAATTTATATATAATCATACATCTGTGGTTAGCTTGATGAGAAAATTCACCAACAACAAAAAGTTGGTGCGCCCCGCCATTACACAATTTGCCACCGGTTTCATATCTCTTTAATCCCTCTTGAATTCTATGTGGGATGTGAAGAGAACGTTTCTTTCAGAGGAGTGACATGCTTTGACAATGAGCCGCAAACCAGAGGGAGAGGCCATATGCAGATTAGTTTCATACCAAGAAAACTTTTGGGTGGAAGTGCAGGAAGTGTGCACCATTACTGAACTTTGGTAAAGGTTCTTTGATTAATTGATCGTGAGAAGCCCACAATGGGCTATTTGTATGAGGCCATAGACAGGGCCAAAGAATCCATTCGGGCCTACTATGATGATAAGGGAAGTGACGGGTTTCAAAAACAACTCCTCCTATAGGAAGTGATTGATGAACGATGGAACAACACACTCCATCGTCCCATTCATGCTGCAGGGATCTACCTGAACCCCACATTTTCTTACCCATGTGGGTTCGTATTTGATGCTAAGATCATAGATGAATTCTTAACCTGTGTTCAGAGGATGGTGCGATCTCCAACGAAACATACAGAAATCTCCAAAGAAATTGAGACATACAGGATAGCAGGTGGCACATTTGGCTTTGACATGGCTGTGACTGATAGGATGACTAAAATGCCAGGTACTTTTTAGTTTGTTTCAAATTTCATTGTCTCTTCAAGTTCATAACTTCATACTTTGCTTCAACTTTCAAATTTCATTTTTTTTCCTTATGTTTATTTAAAATTTTATTTGTAATTTTGTTGTAGATGCATGGTGGAGAATGTATGGTGTCAGGGTACCCCTTCTTCAAAAGCTTGCCATTCGAATCCTCAGCCAAACATGTAGCTCCTCAGGATGCAAGCGCAACTGGAGTGTATTTGAAACAATACACAACAAGAAGCACAACAGGTTAAACTTAAAACTTAAAACTTAAAATATTGCAAATTTCCAAATAATTTTTTGAATTCATTAAAAAATATTTTTTTTATAATTATTATTTCATGATCTTTGTACAGGTTGGAGTCCCAACGACTTAATGACATGGTCTACGTCTACTACAATCTTCGATTGTGGGTAAGGCAATTTGATAGAATACCTGATATGGAGGCCATCTCATTGGATGGGATTGACACCACTATTGCCTGGAAGGTTGAGGCCTACTACAATATTTGAAATTAGCAGTGTGGAAAAAGTCGGGAAAAAATCGGGATTAAATCCCGATTTTTCAATTTTTTTCGCTAGCCGATTAAATCGGCCTATTTTTTGCCGATTTTTTCCCAGTCGAAAAAGTCGAGATTAAATCGGGACTTTTTCCAAAAAATCGTGGTATTTTTTTAATGATTTTTTTTTGTTTGAAAAAATCGGGATTTTATTGAAAAAATCCGGATTTTTTAAAAAATGAATATTTTTGTATTTTTTTTAATTTTACCGACTTTAACGATTTTTTCAACTTTTGGACCCTTGCCGATTTAATCCCGACTTCAACTTTTTCCACATTGGGTCGAAAGGCCTCTCATGGAGTTTATCGATGATTGGTAGAGCAAGAGGTAGTAGAGGAGGAGGAGGATGAAGCGGAGCAACAGGAAGAGGAGGTGACACCACCTATCCGGGCTACCCTTGCCAGCAGTAGAGGATGTGGTCTACCTCCTATAGCTCCTAGTTCTTCAGCTTCTAGAGCACAACAAAGTCCATTGCCAACTCCATCGGCATCTACATCTAGAAGGAAAGGGAAAGCTATCACATTTTCTCACAAGAGGGGCAGAGAAAATGAGGACATGATTCACTATTATGTGTGACGTAGCACTACAAATGATATGACACATCTTATATATTAGTTCTTTTATCATATTTATGCAGATGCTTTAGATATTAAAAAAATTGAAAAAAAATTGAATATTTTTGTATTTTATGATTTTTTCCCGATTTTTACCGATTTTTTCCCAATTTTTACAATTTTTTTCTGATTTTTCCCCGCCGATAATATCCCAATAATGATAACTGCAACATTGCTACCAATGTCCAAAAGCCCAAAACAATTAAGTTTTAAAATAATAATATGAGCAGCCATGTAAAACAAACCTGGAAGAAGCCCTTCTCAGCTGCCCGCGACAATATTTCCAACAGCAACAAAGGCCAGTTCGTCGCAGTATGTGCCAACATTCTTGAGAACCCTCCTGTTTTCCTAAGGTGTTGCACAGCATCAGCCCTCCACTGTTCATGGATCAAAAGCACCTCCTTGGCCAAATACAGAGACAACAGAGCTTCCTTGAAATACTTGAGCTCCTCCTTGGTTTTAGAATCCCATTTTGCCCTGCGAAGGCAGGCCTGGTAGATGGCACCACTACCTGGCTGCAAGGAATTGTGCCACGAAGCCAGCACATGGAAACGTTTGCGATATTCGTCATCCCAACTGTGAGAAGGTAGAAAGCTTCCTTTACAGTTAGTATCGTTGTCTTCACTGACCTCGGATAAGTATTTCAAGGCCCTCTGCCATAATAAGAGAGTTTCATCACGGCTCTTTGCTACCACCTCCTTATTCGGAAGGTGTTGTGCGTTTTGCCGCAGAAAATGGAGCAATGCCCCATCTATTCCATGCCATTTCTTCAAAGTGATGTAAACCTGTTCTCCTCCAACGCATCCCAGATCTACTCCCGTTCTAACCAATGACTCGAGGCTCTCTTCCAGCTGTGATCTGAGGACTCTCAGACTTACAGGAGATTCAGAAAATGTCCACGAGGGTAGGGATCCCGAATGATGGAAGTCTATATTTTCAACTCGATGGGGAGCTGTCTTCCACTCATCCAAAAGCCCTGCACAATACAGCGGGAATGAAAAGATTGCCAACTTGAAAATGGAACATAACCCACTCTGTTTTTCTGCATCTGTTTGAAACTGGAAAAATAGCCACAGTATTTTTCTGAGTCTAATTGGAAATGTAACATTTCAATCTCTATTTTTCTACATCTATTTCCCACCCGTTCTTTCAGGTTCTGGAGGGATTTATGAAAGGGGTCATTCCCATAATTAGTTTCATCGTCTCATTTCCATCCAGTGCTGTAAAAGCATACACATTACAGTGAGGGGTGATGAAATACAAAGGAAAGGGTGAAGAAATAGTTTACTCCGGATTATTGTTCGCTTTCCTACTCCTCTGGGTCCGTGCAGGAAAAGAGGTTGAGACACTCTGTGATGCTGACAATGATTGTTGAGCACTGATTCGAGCAGAGGCCGCGGAAAAATCCTCCATCGCCTCTGCATCGCATCTTCTCACGTCTATCGATCTGGTACCTGTTATTGCCGTTTTCAGATCTTCATATATGTTTCATCTGTTTCTTGACATTTGATTATCTGGTCTGGGGGTTTTATTGGGGAGGATTAAGTAGGGTTTTAGTAGGGTTTATGACCAGCTAAAGCCATTTTACAAATTAAACTTTCACTAGGACCATTCTGCACTTTCGTCAACACATTTTAATTATTGGCCAGTTAACGAAGTCGATCGCGTGGCCGCGTGTTGAGCGTGGAGTCATAAATTAATTAAAACATAAAAATAAATTAATTAGTTTTGGAAAGAAAACACTATTTAGGGTTTGCGATAAAGGAAATAAAATAACATTTTAAGTTAAAGAGACTAAAATGGAAAGAAATAAGAAAAAGTTAAAATTTACTAGCCTAAAATAGATTGTGGCACAGATTGTCTTGCCATCTAATTCCCGTATGCCCTATGAGAATTGTAAAATTAAAATTCGTCTTATAAGTCTGTATTGTATTGACATATATCATATTTTTTTAAATTAAAATTATTTTTATCCAAAATTAAGATTAATGATTTTTATAGTAAAATTATTTAATTAATTTGTAAAATTATTTTTATTCAACATTAAGATTAATGATATTTTTTTATAGTAAAATGTTTAAATTTTTTAATTAACTAGTAAAAAATATATATCCCACATTAAAATTAATGATTTTTTATAGTAAATGTTTAAATTATTTGACAATATTAAAATTTCAAAATAAGTAATTTACACAACAACAATATTAAAGAGGAAAAAAATGGAGTTCGTTGCATTAGGGTTTCACATATTGGGTATGTGGGATTAGGATCAGAGGCTAAGATCAGTGCCTTTGGCGAGCTCGCATGGTGACTACAAAGCTGAGGCATTTGGCAGATCAGTGCCTTTGGCGAGCTCGCATGGTGACTACAGAGCTGAGGCATTTGGCCTCTCGTGGGCTCACATCTCTGGGTGGGCATATGCTGAGCCTCCTAATATGTGAGGGCAACCTAGATTCTAGAACGCAGGGTACCCGAAACTTTCAGAGGAAGGAGAACATGGCCTTGCAGCGGCTTCCACCCTCGGGGCAACCAAAGCAAACGCGCTCTGTCACAAACGATTCATCATCTTTCTCGTGTTTGTTGAAGATGGCTTGCATAGGGCTTGTTTGACAAAACCTTTGCGAATGGGTTTGGAGACTTTAAGGAAGGCGACGACAACATGGATATCTGCGGACATCGCCTATGCGACACATTGGTACAGCACCCCGGGACCCCTCTGTTGCCACTGCAAAAATGATTTTGTCCCCGCGATCTCGAACGGAAAAACTTTGATATGCCCAGATTTGCAGATCTACTTGCAAATCAACATTGTTGTGGAGGTTGGGTCTACGCAACAAACAAACATGCTCGCAGTCACAGATCTGGATGAACAAATACCATATCAAGGTCCACCGGGCACAGATATAATAGGCTCAGAAGACAATAAAGACAAAAGCCCTTTGTTCCAGGAGTTCCACACCAATTTTCTCTCTCTAAAGCCAGATTCGAAGCAAGTGCAAAGATTGAGCATAGATGGGGTGGCTCCAGTTATGAACCCCTCCAACAATCAATCCAAATAGACCTCATTGCAAAATGGGTCGCCTGAAGTAGAACGGGTATTCGTCAACAAGATGGACATAGACTCCCTGCATATGGTAAAATCATTTCGCTTTCAAATCTTTTTAAAAACCCCTGCGGGGATGTCCTTATTAGTTTGGATGCATGCAGCAGCCCGCATGATGCATCTAAAGCAAAACATCTCGCAAAAAACTAGATACCCTGTGCATATGCAACATTTGATCCATGGGGGCAGAACATTGCAGGATAACCGGTTTCTGATGGATTACAATATCTTATCAGCATCCTCTATAACCCTAAATATGTGACTAAGAGGTGGTGTTGCGACCTCTAATAAAATAGAAATTGTAGGACGAGGGTTTGGGAGCAATACATCAAAAAACACAGAATCAAAACAGAAGCAGATAAATGGAGGTATCTCCTTTAAGAACATCCTATAGGGGAAAAAATCAGCTACAGCACCATCAAATCAAGCAAGTACTTCTCCCAATCCATACATAGTTGAACAATTGAACTACGCTCTAGAAACAGATGAGTATTGTGCTACATTTGAATCACAAGCAGCTATATGTTGATTCAACTATTTCTTGCCAAAACCAACAAATCTTTTTCATTGGATCTTCACTAACTAGACAGTACATTATGAAATTCACCTTTGCTCCAAAGGTTTCTTCATTGTAAAATTCCCAACATCAGATGCAAGAGACATTATCCTTCAGGAAGGACCATGGTTCTGGGGATCAACGAACCTCTTCATCACACCTCGGTTTCTAGACTTTGATGCAAATACCATGGTCGTAACCAGAATGTCGATTTGGGTTCGATTACAAAATCTCCCTCTACATTTCTAGGACAATTGAGTCCTAGCTGGTATTGGGAACATCATTGGGAGATACATCAAAACAGATACCCAAAGATTGGAGGAAAGAGTCTTCACTTTCGCACGAATATGTGTGGAAGTAGATCTCAGCAAAGGCTTACCGAATCGCATGCAACTGATTCATAGCTAGCGGAACTAGACACATATTTTAGATTATGAGAACACAACCTTCAGATGCAGAATATGCCGACAAACAGGTCACCTTCAAAATACGTGTCTTGGAGCCAAGAAAGACACCCGAAGAAAGAAGAAGATTGGGAAACTTCCCAAAGGATGGCAATTCCCCCCACCTGAGTGTGATGAGGAGGAGGACGGAGCAGAGGAAGAACCCACACCCAATGAGAACAATCAGACATCAAATGAACCAGAAATACTGGGGGAAGTCTCACAAGATCCAGTTGAACCACTGAGCAATCTGGCACAGATACCATAAGCAATGGATACAAGTCGAATTAAAGGTCTACATACATTAGGAAACTCAAATTCAGACAAGGACAATGCAAGACCTAATGCTGGAAATCAGCTTGCTCTTATCTCTTTGTCGCCATCACAAGGGGAATGGCGTAAGGTAGAGAAAAAGAAAGGGAGAAAAGCCTAACTTTTCTCTTCATCTGTATATTAGGTGTTTTTTGTATGAACTTTTGATCAGCAGTCATGGACTTGACGATATAATGTGTCATAGCATATGCAACACGTAATTTTGTTTTCATTAATAAAATTATGATTTTTTCCTTAGAAAAAAAAAACATATTAAAGATGGAATTATGTGAAACAAATTCATTCAAAAAGTTAACTTCTCATTTTTTTGGGGGAAGATATCTAAACAAGTGATTTATAAACAATATCAAGCATGGGACTTTATAAATGAGATTTTTAAGAGCTTTAATTTTATGAAGTATAGGAAAAAAAAAATTAATAAGTAAATAACTTTAACATTTTAAAAAAAAAAAATTATAGAGAATTCTTGGATTAAAGGTTAATTGTAAAATATTAAATATGGAATGTTATTAAATAAATTTATTTAAAGTGCTAGATTTTTTATTCAAAATAAACATTTTTAACTAATGTTTCATTTAGATTATTAATCTTTTTTAGACAATCTTTGGATATGTAACTAGATAATTTAATATTTCAATTGTGATTGTATTGATTATGTATAGTAGTTTCTTCAAATTAGGTTTTACCTAACTTATCCACACGATCACGATTTTGAGTTGTCGTTGACCTTCAACTCACCCTTTGTAACCTAGACAAATGATGATGGAGTACACTCCACTTTACATGCAACTTGCTCTAGTTTTAATGGGGAATATACATGGTTCATTGCCTTTGAGTTGGTTGTTTCCTCCTAGATTGTTCCATGATTATAAGCCACCCTCACCACCATGCTTATGCACAATGGTGCACAACATGGATGTCAGCTCAAACTGCATAAAGGATTGTGTGTCCCTATCGCATTGCTCACATCTCTCACATTTAGGGGTAAGTGGCTTTTACAACCCCTCTTTATTCATTTTTTGTGTTTTGGTTTTCTCAGTGATCCCTTTATCTATAGGCTAGGAGAGCCAGTCTCCCAATTCTCTTCCCTTCTTTTCCCTCACAAAATTATCTATCTTGGTTATGCTCTTATTTACTCTATATCTGGTTAGGTGGACTCTTGGTCTGTTAGTCAAATTTGTGTAGCTCCCTCCCCCTTGCAAGCATGAGCCCCACTTTTGGGTTTCCTCCCATCAGAACTTTCAGTGGGCTGGCCATTCTTCACGACAAGGAAAACACCTTGTAGTGTAGGTTTTTATGGAATTGACCCGAAAAATTTATCCCTTTTTGTTTTATAGCAAAGGAAAGTAGCTAAAGGTTTTCACAAAACATTTTAAATTGGTGCGCCTGAAATATTCAAACCTCAACAATGCATCACAATCCAAATTGCATTAGAGTTGAAAAAGATGCACTCTAATAGAAATGAATCATTAAAATACCAAAAATTCATTAAATAAATAAAAATAGAATAATTGTTACAGTGCATTTAGTTATAATGAGTGCACCAATGCACTTATATATGAGGTGCCAAAATAACTTTTATGGGAAGTGCTAATGAACCATTGTTATTATGAAAACATACATAATAATGCGTCAAAAGAAATAAACACATTGATATAGACCTAGATGTGCACCAATAGCCAAATTTACTAAAACTGCGAGATTTTCATTTAAAAAAATAAAATAAGCTAATTATCGATGCATCCTAAATCACTGCATCAATGCACTTACATTATTAAAGAAACCCAATGTGCTTATGATATTAAAAATCCTCGATGCTTATAATTATAACAAGCACATTAGTTGGCTTCATTAGGATGCACCAAAAAATCCTAAACACAATGGTTTCGATGTGTACTCCATACAAATGCACTGAGTAGTTATGACATTTTACACACACTACAAATTATTATTTTATTTTAAAGAATGAGCATCGATGCATTTGAGTAAAATACACCAATAAGTATTTCTATCTAGCACATCATGATAGGGTAAATAAATAAATACAAATTACCAAACTAGTTTTCATTGTTGCATTCCATCTGATGCTTCTAACCTTCCTCGCACAAGCACTATTGTTGACTCTTCTTGTGTGACCACCCCATTATTAGTGCTCCACAATGTTTGTTAATGCTTCAGGTCAGTCATTTGGATTTGTTTTTTAATTTTTAAAAATAGCCTATATTTCATTTTTTCTCTACAAAGTAATCATGCCTACTTGGATATCAAGAGATCAAGTAAATCCTTTATTACTTCCTCATTTTAATTTTTCATAAATTAAATTTTCAATTGGGCTCAAATTTGGCTCCTTCTTCATTTTTTTTGTAAATTGTTTGCATAATGCACTTGAACCTTTCGGCTTGTCTCAACCCAATGCTTAACAAAAAGTGGACTTTGAGCACAAGGGGCTTAAAACATGTGGCTTGCCATGGACCCATAAAAA
Source organism: Pinus taeda (assembly GCA_000404065.3). Classification (NCBI taxonomy): domain Eukaryota; kingdom Viridiplantae; phylum Streptophyta; class Pinopsida; order Pinales; family Pinaceae; genus Pinus; species Pinus taeda. The sequence goes on from APFE031132504.1 coordinate 53,317, forward strand.
AATAATAAATAATTAAATTTGTTTAAAAAAAAAAATGTACTCCTAGATAACCTCGATGACCGAGTGCATTGTTTGGCTTACCCCTGAGATGGCACTTAAAATACACAGCCCACCGATGGTCACTATCCATA